>VXAC01007106.1:604970-636010 GCA_013399225.1 Rhipidura dahli | reverse complement strand
GGCGAGGGGAGCTCGGGGGGTGCCTGGGGAGCTCTGATCCATGGAGGGATGTGTGGGGAGCAGGGGATGCTCCGGGAGCTGTGCTCCGTGGGATGTGTGGGGAGCAGCGGATGCTCTGGGAACTGCGCTTCGTGGGGGGATGTGTGGGGAGCAGCGGATGCTCCGGGAGCTGTGCTCCGTGGAATGTGTGGGGAGCAGGGGATGCCTGGGGGATGTGCTCCATGGAGGAATGCGTTGGGAGCAGGAGATGCTCCAGGAGCTGTGCTCCGTGGAGGGCTGTGTGGATAGCAGGGGATATGTTCCACGGAGGGCTATGTGGAGAGCCGGCGATGCTCCAGGAGCTGTGCTCCACGGAGGGATGTGTGCGGCATGGGGGATACTCTGGGAGCTGTACTGCTTTGGATGTGTGGGGTGCCTTGGGGTGCACTGGGAGCCCTGCAGTTTGTAGTGTATGGAACGGCACATGGAACGCTTTGCCTCGCGTTGTGGTGCATGGGATGCCCCGGGGGCTGTGATAAATGGAGGAATGTATGGGATGCCAAAGGGGATGTGCTGGGAGGAGATATGTGTGGGCTGTCCTGGGTCGCAGTGTGGTGCATGGGATGCTCCAAGAGCTGTGCTTGGTGGAGGGATGTGTGGGATGCTTGGTGGTGCGGGGGATGCGCTGGGGCTCTGAGCTGTGTGGAGGCATGTGTGGGGTACTCTGGGTTGTGTTGGGGGCACTGGGGCTGTGCTTTGTGGAAGGCTGTGGGGTGGTGCTGTGGGGTGCAGCACTGGGGTGATCTGTGCTGCCCTGAGGTGTGTGGAAGTGCCTTTGGAAGTGCTGTGGAAGAGGACAGTGTTGGGTGGATTAGAGAGGTGGTTATGAGATTCCAATCTCAGTGAAGGGCTGGGACACAGGATGGGAGGAGCTGTTGGATTGGGAGTGAAGACTGTCCTAGGTGAAAAAAGCTGGTGTAAAGGTGGGATGGAAACTGCATGTGGGAACTCTGATTGAGCTGGAGTTAGGGGCTGGGGCACAGAGATCCACAGGAGGGATGCAGGGAGTGGGATACAAGGTGAAACATGAAGTGAGAGGGTGGGAGGTGGTATATGGGATGTTAGATCACCTGGGACGCGCTGTGAGGAAGGGATGGGGGGCTGTGGTGCAGGAAGTACTGAAATATGTGTGTCTGCAGGAAAAAAACTGTGGAGAGCTGGGTAAAGCAATGAGGATGAGGTTTGCTGGGAAGAATGATACATGAAGGGAAGCATGTGAGGAGTTGGGACTTGAGTCATTGTAAGAAAGATATGGGAGTGGGATTGTGGTGTTAGGAAGCATTGAGAGCCAGAAAATGGGGTAGGAAGTGCTTTCAGCATGAAGGAGGTGGTGCACACGGTCATGAGGGAAATTGTAGGGCTCCAGAGCTGGGAAGCAGTGTAGATAGATCAGGGGAGCAGGAATATAGGGAAGCTAAGCCTGTAGTATCAAACTGGTAGGTGGGATAATTGTGCAAGAGGAGTTTGTGGGATACTAAGAGTGTGGTAGGGGAGCTTGTATATAGGGATTGTGGGGAAGAGCAGTATCTGACAAGGCAGTTTATTTGGAAGGATCCCTACTAGGTAGTGGAGAGGCTCTGTGTGTGTATGCATAATAGGGAGTCTGTGCTCTGGCTGGCTGCAAAAGGGGATGAGACACTAAATCTGTAGAAACACTGCAAATTTCATGAGGTTAAGGGTTGGATGATGAGGAAAAAAAATGAACAGTGGAGACCCCAGGTGCTTAGGGAAATGGTGGGATAAAGTGGATGCATGCAGGCAGCAAGGCTCCACTTCTAGGATGAGAGAGAGAACCCTGGTTTTCTGTGTTGTCCAGCTTCCTGTCCCCAAGTTCTCTGTGCAGGTGATGGGTCTAAAAAGGCCTCTGAAGATGGAGTGTTTGGGATGTAGAAGGTGGATGTTACTCAGGGAGAGCAGACAAAGCATGAGGAGACAGATGGGAAGAATCTGATATGACAGTCAATTGTGGGTTGCTATTTGGGTGTAAAATATTAAGGTGGGAAGATTACATGATTAGTGGTTTAATAGTAAACTACATGAGAAATCAGAAGAAAATTGTCATGCAGCAAAGAAAGTATGAAATGAGTGTCAGCTGGGCGCTGGTTGTGGCGTGATTCAAAGCCCACCAAGGTGAAAGGGAAGATGCTTTTATTCTTCAGATGCCAAACCTAACATTGACTCTGAAGCTGGTCTGGAAATAACCATGAACCTCACTTTTGGGGGAGGTAGCCCTTACCTGTTAAAGTAACACCTTGTCCTTGGTCTGGGCAGAGAAGAAAGGCTTGTGCCAAGTCAAGTTGGTCTCCTTAAGCCTCCCTGTTGGTGACTTGCTGCTCTTCTGTCAAAACACAGTTGGAGGAAGCGGGGGAGACAGCTGTCTCAGTTTTTAGGGGTTCCAATAACATTTTTATTTTCTTTTTAAGTATTTTGTCCTTGATTTCTCTATGAAAAGCCCACACAGACATAAGATGCTCTGAAGCATCCTTAAATGTATCAAGCTTTAAAAGCATGAGGAAAAAAAGTGATGTAGATTTTGTTTTTCTTCTTTTTCGTTGGATTATTTGATCAGTGATTGCTCAAGATATTACAAAAACAAATGTTGGAAAGCTAGGCAAGGCATTATATGAAATCAAATAAAAGGATACCTAAACAGCTTTATTCCCACTTCTTTTTGTTTACCTCTCTCCTGCTTCCTATGGGGTCTGTAATGGCCAATTTCTGGCTGAAGTGTGGTGTTACAGGTGTGGAACTGGGGAAGTTGTACAGGGGCACACACACAGAGTGGTTTTGTGTCCATCCTACAGCAGAGGAGCTGTGCTTGCAGGAGTTGCTCACGCCTGCATCCCATGGCACAGGGATCTGCTTTCTTGCCTGAACTACAGGGGTTGTTGTTTTCCTAAGGTTTTATAGCCATTTTGGACAAGTTTGCATGATGACTCTGTTACACAGTGTGGATTTTTTTTCTTTTAACAGTGATCTCCAAAGAGATTATTTTTAATGAATGTGTCCTTTTTTCTTACTCAGTGCATAAAAGTGGCTCAAGGGCTCATATTCTTTCCCTGTCTCCCTTGCTGGCCTCTCCTCAAACAACAAAAGAAAGGCATCTTTCTTTTTTTGACTTGGAGTTAGCAACGATGTTAGTTTTGGGATTTTGGAATTTTCTCAGTGGGGGGAGTGCGTTTTTGTTTTGTTTTGATTTGGTTTTTTAAATCTTTTTTTTGGGTCGGGATTTTATTGTGGAGAGGGGTCTGGGGATCTTGGGTCTCACTGCACTTGTGTGAACTCTTAACACCTTAATTGAAGGGGTGGAGATGCTGAATCACTAACAAAGACCTCCTTTATCCAAAATGTTAATCAATCATTGACGTTAAATAAGTGTGAACAAAACCAAGCAAAAAAACCCCCACCCTAAACAAGTTTTTGTGTAAGTCCCCCTCCCATTCAGCTGCTCATCTTTGGTCAGGTTAACGTGATAAATTCTTTTAGGGACATGTTTTGTGTCTGTGCACTTGCTTTTTTGCAATGTTGGGTAAAATTCTGTTTATGGTTTCACAGTATAGTTTTCCAAATACAGATTATTTAGCTTCTAGATATCTAAAGATGTTCTGGGAGAAATTGTGATTTGCTCTGGTGTGGGGGAGTAGCTGGACTATGATGGTGCTGTTGTGACCATCTTTTTGTTGGCTAGTTTTTTTTTTTTTCTTGTTTGTTTTTGGGAGGTATTTTGCTTTTCTCTCTTGTGATCAGTTAATTTGTTTATTGGTCAACGCAATCTTCTAGGCTAGGCAGGACCTGAATTTTAATGCGAAAGAAAATAAATAGGTTTCTGTTCATACAACCAGAAACTTTGTAGATCTCTTCTGTGTATTATGAATACAAAGGGTGTGGACTCTTTTCTTCCCTGTGATTTTCCCCTCCTTCCCCTCATCTTGCATTTCATCTTTACAGTTCATGTGCTTGGATTGTTTTCAGTTAGGGTTAGTCCACAGCCAGAGAAACTGCGTTTGTCACCAAATATCCAAATATAGAAACTGAGGCAACTATAAGCCACAAGGCTAAAATATTCATATACGACAGCTTTTCCGAGCAGTTTATATGTTTGATGTGGATAAGAATGGAGTAGCTTTGATCCATATTTCTCAGCTATTCAAAGGCTTGCTACTCTGCAGCACACCCATACCTATTTCCTACCTATTCCCATACCTATTTCTATGTTTCTTTCTAGATGTTGTTTTTTCCTCCGAGTTCTTGACATGCTGTGTCAATTCTCTTGCCTTACAAACTGTGCCTATGGCTTAGGAATTTTCCTGGTCTTCTATAAATTCGATAGGAAAAAACCTAAACCCCAAAGAACAACATCTTTATCCTGTGAAGCAAGTACACTCGAGTATTCAAACCAATTCCTATCTTAAATCTGAGCTGTGCTACCTTGCAGAGCTTCATCTCTTCTGCTTTGTAGAAGTTTGTCAGAATTTCTTCACAGCAATGCAGGCAGCCTTCATAAAATCCTTCTAACTAGTTTGTGTGGCCTTGGACTTCACAGAAATCTCTGTGCCTCGCTGAGGTCTGTGGTCTGTTTACATAGATATGAAGTCCTTTAACCCAGCAAGTTTTGCTGTGGGCTTGGATTTCCTGCTTACAAGCTCTGCTGGAGTCCCTCTAGTCTTCCTGCTGGCAAAATAAAGGTGTTAACTCAGGTCTTCAGAGCAATTTGTGAATGGAAGGAGATTTCATTGCTGAGTTTTTGTTCGAGAACTGCTCTGCCTATTGAATTTAAAAGAGCTTTCACCTACGTACCCTTACTTGCCTGTTAGGGTTTTTTTTACTGTTTTAAAAGTTTAATTGTTTTGGAGCTTGACCTCCTTTGTAGTAGGGACTATACAAGTCCAGAAGAACAGGAACTTTATTCATAATTAGGAAGTCCAGATAATCTTTAAGAACTTGAATGAAAAGCAATCGATCTCTTGGGAAATTTTTGAAGGGTTGCCTTTAAGACCATGCAGGCTCACAAACGCTGGTTAGCAACAACAGGTGACATTTTAATGTGCTGAATGCAAGTGAACTGTTCCAGTGTTGACTTTTGATTTATATTTTTGAAGAAGCAGGGGTGTGCTTTGTGACTGCACACCCTTACCTGCAGGCTGAACTGCCCTATGTTCTTATTCCTGTGAGCACTTCTTTCAGTGCTAAAGCTGAGTTTTGAGGAGTCCTTGGTGCTCATCTGTTTTGACTCTGCACCACCCCACCGTGTGTGCTGATGCTGCTGTTGGAGCAGCTGGATGCTGGAACGGATCAGGGAGCTGATCTGAATTAGAAGTAGCCTGGCAAAGAAATGATGATACTTAGCCTGCATCAGTTTGCCAGATTGGTTCACTGTTTGGCCACGGCCATGTCAGACAGTGTGGTGGAGGGGTGGGAGTAAATATTGGTAGCAGCAGTTCTTTAAGCTGGCATTGCTGCCAAAAGGAATGCTCATCTAACTATACCCCAAAGAGTCTGCTAAACTTGCTAAATGTTTTTTACACCTGTTTGTTACAGCTTCCCTTGCCTGAGAACAGTTCCTCCAGCTTATCTTGTTCTTTTTGCCAAAAATCATCTCTGAACATATATACAAGGTATCAAAAGAGAAGCCCTCTTTAAGCAGGGCCAACAGAAGAGTGTGGTGGTTTAGCTATGGAAGAGTTTCTGCTGCTTCAAGACTTTCTGGTGATACAGAACATGTACTGTAAATTGACAATAGACTATTTAGTATGGTTGCAATTAAGCAGAGAAAATCAAGCTGTAAGAATCTTGCTGAGGAGCAAGAATCCAACAAGAGTTAAAAAGCATCAGATATCTTTAAGAATATGAAGAATATTCAATTATCATAATCAGTGACAGTAGAAATTTTGGAAGAGGTATTAAGCCTGTGGTCTAAACCTTTTTTATTCTGCTCTAGCAGTTGTGCTTCTATATTGGAAAAGGGAGGGATGGAATAGCGTGTTGTGCTTGGGTTTGCTGCAGGGTTCTCACACTCCTCTTTGGAAACTTGATTGAGAACCAGCGTATGAGATGTGCCATAGGCTTCTGCTTGGATCCTGGTGAACCATCCTGAAATCTGGTCTGAGTTCCTAAACTGGCTATCGTGGAGTGAACTGCTGCTTCACAACTTTTTACATTTTCTTTATTCCCACTTCTGTGGGTTGTTCTTACCTACCCTTTTGCAGAGTTGAGTCTGAGTGCTGTGATTTTGATCTACTTTGACAACACTAATTGAATTTATTTTGAATACTGTTATGAAATTGCAGTTAACTGTATCTGAAGAATGAATGTTATCTCTTTAGAGAGATCCCTTTTTTTCAGACTTCAAAGCAGAAGTGAGATTTTCCTTGTTTGGCCTCCAAGAAAATACTTGTGGAATAGGGAAGGGAGATAGACAGTGGAACTGTAAGGTGGTTGGCCTGTTTGTTCTTAAAGCTGAGGCAGAATCAATGAAATCCTTTTGAAGGAAGGAAAAACGAAAGTGCCTTTTACTACTGACATGATTTCTTTCAACAAAGAAAGATGGAGCAATGTCCTCTGAGATTTCACTAAAAATTGGGTGCTGTAGTCTTGAAAACAATGCTGGTTTCAAGTGCTCCTTAGTGGTACAGTCGATGGCATAAAAAGTGGATGATATACCCAATAATTTCACTGCATATGGAATTGAGGGAGAGCTTGCTGGTTTCTGTATTGAGTTCAGAGCAGTTGTTGTTCAGGCAAAGATAGCCACACAGCTGCCTGTTCAACTCCTAGCATTAGCAATTGGTCTGAGCTGGGTGTCTTGTTTGGATGGCTGTTTGGCCTCTTAAGAAAGCAGTGCCACTGTGTTTTTCCTCCTTTGCATTCTGGTGCGACTCTGTCTGCATAGTAGCAGAGCAAGAGAGCTTTAAATCACTGACCCACCTTGTCAGTGCATGATGGTCTCCGTGTGCCTGTGGTTGTCCTCTCTGCTTTCTGAATAAAGGGTGCAGATATCTGTTTTACCTTATCAGTGGGGTGGCTGGGGCCCCTGGGCTCTTTTAAAACCAGGGTTTCTTCGATTTGGTGGCGAACTTGAGAACAGAATTTGGCTCTTAATGTGCCTGTGATATACCTAGTCGACCACGTTACTTATGCTCAACAAATTGCTTTAAGTCCTCGAGTCTGCCTGTGTATGTTGTGTCAAGCTATCTTTGCCACCTTTGCAGTGTGTACAGAGTTGCGAAGACCTGAACAAAAATCCTGGTTTAGTGGTTCACTGATAAAAACACTGGGTAAGATCAAGCAGGGCAGACCATTCTTCAGGTTGCTCAGAGCTCTGCTTTCTGCATTTTGCTAAACTGACTTCTTCAGGTGTCTTGATATCACTGTTCCCCTGCCTGTGAAATGGCAGTGTTTTATCTATGTACCAATCTGGATTTGTTTGAGGATTGATTAGAAATGTATTTGCAGTGTAATATAAAACCAAGCTGTAGCCTGTTGATGTGAGCAGCCACAGCCTCAACAGAGAGAGCTGGTGCAATGGACAGTTGAGGCAGTCCTATGTATGGAGAAACTCCTTTCAGGACTTCTGCTAGTGGAATGGAAGTTTTTCTTCCACATTTTATATGTATGCATGAGAAAGGAGTAAAGAACTTCAGGTCAGAATGATTTGACAGCTTGTTAGCAAGAAAATTCTTTCTTCTGCCTCTTCAAAATAATAATTTTATATATATATATATGCATATTTACAAAAAAAAATTAACCTTCTTGTGGCTGGTGGATAGAAGGTTGAAACTGTCAGGCAAATAGCCACTATCCAGCAGAAATGCTTCTGCATGCTTTAGTGAAAGCCAGCTTTGATTCGACAATTATGAGGCTTTGAAAATAGCGCTGTGTTTATACAGCACAGTAAATACTTTGAAGTGCGTTAGGCTGTGCTGTACATGCGTGGCTAACTAGAGGAATATTAAATGCCTACATCTTGTGTTGAGTGAGGGAGGATCCTGCAGCAATTGGAATTGCTTGCTCCTCGTACTTTTATAAGATCGTGTCAAAGCAGTAGATTTGATAATAGACCTGATTATAGAATTGCTTAATTTCTTGTCAAAATAACATTTTTACATGCAGTGTTCTGAGATCTTCGAGGTGACCTCATGTTATTTATCAACTGTCAGTTTTTCATTCCAGCGTCTTTGATATAATCATGTAGCATCGTGGAGTACTGTGTACATGCATTTTTTGCTCGCTGGAGTTCTTTGAAGTGCCTTACTCCTTAGAAGAGTCATTGGTCTGTGGAAGATCCTACATTTAATGACTGGGAAGCCTGTATGGAATCACTGCACTGTGTCACCGAGGGTTGTGCTGCATCTCACATACCTAATGTGGGTCTAAAAGCAAAGAAATAAGAGTTTCAGTACATGCACCAGGAACAAGCACACCCTGGCACACATTTCACCCAGCAGTAACCTGCAGGGGATGTAGTAACTCTTGAGCTCTGCTTCCGTGGGAATGCCAGCTTTGTGGTGCTGAGCTCCCCAGGTGCTTGAGAACAGCAGGAGGGCTTGTGTAAATGAGCAGAGCAGAGGGATGGCTGGTGGTGACAGTCCTGAATGAAAACTGGTCTGGCAGGCACTGCTGGAAGGTAGTGATGCTCAGGGGAGCCTTGGAAAAGTGCTCATTTGGGATGAGAGAGACCAGGGAGCTGTAAAGGTGAAGGTTAACATGAAGGAAGGTGTATGGCTCGCCCCCAGCAATTCCGACTGGCATCGTGTGTCATGTCCCCTTGCAGCGCAGTGGGGAATTACTGCTTGCTGTAGCACTGGGTTTTCCTCAGAGGAGCTCTGTCCTGTATTGACCCATCCCAGGTCCACTTAGCTTATGAAAACTGACAAGATTGCAGCCCAAGGAGTTACGCCTGAGGATTACTTCTTATCTCTCATTCTGGAAGTCTGTTGAAGGGATGCTGAAAGGGAAGGAAAAAGCACTTGGGGTTTTTTTTCTGTGCTGAACTGATAGGTGACTTGTTTCTCCCAAGCCTTTTGTTTAAGCAGTGTGGTGTTAATACTTGAAGAACAAACTGCTGTCTCCTTGGTCCTGTCTCCCCAGCCCCTTTCAACAGATTGTTTTCTAGAGAATGGGCTGCTGGCAAGCTTGATACAGGTGTCTTTTACCTGTGGTTGTTCATGCTGATGTCCCTACTTACATTTTTGAAAAAATAAACCCGGAGAAGCAAGGGAAAAGAGTTTGCCTGTGGCTTCTCCTAACTCCTGAAAAGTAAATGAAGTTTTGACAGAAGCCAAAGCTATGAAAGCAGCCCATGGAAAACTATCATTACCCACTGGACTCCTACATGCAATGCTGATGGCTGAGGCTATTAACTGCTAACATGATATGGAAAGCTGCAGAAGCCTGTCATATATTAGAGAAATACTGTTAAAATGTTTCTTGAAAAACCCCTTATTGCTCAAGCTTTTGATCTTTACTGGTGTTAACAGTAGCTAGAACTCCATGGCAGCCAGGCTGCTGCTCAGGTAAGTGATGCTCCACGTAAGGTGCTCCAAACTCCACTTGTAAAGTACATAGACTGCTCCCAGCACTGCTAACAGAGGTGGAGCTGAAGTGATGTTGGCAGCTGTGCTGGAGTATGCCAGGGCTGAGCTGAGGTCAGCGCGATGTCGTGACAGGGTGTGCGACAGCGTCCCCGATGCTTCGGTAGCGGCCTCGCTGACCCGCACCTGCCAATGCCACTGCTGCTGGTGAAGCTGAAATGGCAGCAACACTGAGGGGAAGTGTTCATAATGTTCCTCTACAGAAGCAGATAGTTGTAGCTTAGGCTTTGAGGGTTTTTTAAAAGAATTTTTCTTTTGGCTTTTTCCCCAGACTGATTTCTGGAACTGTGTCAGAATCTGCCAAGAGCTTGTTCCAGTCCCAAGTGAACCAAGTAGTTCAAGTGTTTTTTACATAATAGCAGATGGGAAATTGAAAAGCTCTCTGAAAGTGTTTGTTTGTGTACACCTTGAATTTGATCACCTGTGTCCATAAGTGTCTGTCACCTCCATTACTTTGGGGAAGGAGCTGTACAGAGTCAGAAGCTGTCTTGGACAGCCATTCATCCCCGCTGGATTAATAATGCACTGAAGCACTGTTAGATACATTGAAAATGAAGTTTAATGGGCATATAGTTGTCTGTTTGACAAGAAGTGTTAGTGTTATTCACAACTCTTAAAAGTTATGCCTGTGAGAGTAGCAGGCAACATGTCTGTTGCAGAAGACTATTTTAGAATGATTTTTTGGAGTACATAAAAAGACTGATTACCTATACAGCCTTTATATCATGGCTACTGTTGGTTATCCATGTGCTTGTCAGAAGGAAGAGAATAGTTGCTAGAGATACTGTTTTCTCAGAAAAGGGGATAGTGACATGAGAAACTCATAAAACACTTAATTTTCTGAGCCTTTGGGTTTGTATTGTGCTTTGTCAGTGATTGTCTTCACCACACCCTTTAAGGATGTAGAACAAAAAGTTGGATTTTCTGTTGCCTTTGTTGTTTAGAATGAACTTCAGGAGAGATTTTTCTTTGGGAAAGGTCCATGTATGTGGTGATAGGGGCTGGGGGGAAGTATGGTAGGAAGGATGTCTGTACTGTGCTATTTGAGAGATGGATGGACAGGCACAGGTAGGCTCAACACAGCTGTATTGTGTGACCACAGGTACTGCATTTGCATGGGGGTGATTAAGTATATTCTTACCGTTTCTGGGAGGCTTATCCTGTGGTCCTAGATTCTTACATTGAATGAAGCAACTCAAAGGAACTTCCCTCCATGTAATGGCATAGAATCTTTCATGCCCTTTCTGTGTCTGTAGGTCTTCAGGGTGCTAAGTTTAAGTGAGTCTGTCTTTGCTTAGCCCCTTTCTCTGTGTTTCAGGGCTGGAGATAGTTGTGGGCAATAACCTAGTCATTTAGAGTTTAACAGTGACGTGCTTACACACCACATGTACAGGAGAAGTTATTTTCCCTGTGGAGGTTGCAATGCTGCTTGGTGGAGATTGTGTAGCCCCCACATTCATGTCACCTAAACTTATTTTGCTACGAATTCTTGATTAGTCTGTTTATTGAGCATAATTTCTGGCATAAAATTGTGAGCAGAGAGGTAATGCTCTGTAGACTTCGGAGTAGCAGTGATTTCTCTGATGTGGGTAAGATGGAATTCTTTGGGAGACTGGGAGGACTTTGTGTATAATTTTTTATTGTCAAGACATAAACAAGGAAAGTCCATACTGTTTCAGGATAAGTTAGAACCCTCTAGAAACTGATGACTGGTTGTGAGTTGTCATCTAATCAGCTTAGATGAACAAGTTATCTCTACCTACCCTTAGGTATCCAAGTTACCTATCTGTAGGTACCTGAGGTATTTTCTGCCTTTGTTTAAGAAAAAGGGCAGAGGTACCCGGCAGAAGATGGGCACAAATGTATTTCAACAAGTGTAAGTCTATCCCTGCCTTTGCCATCAGTCAGTGCTGCCTCCTTTGTGCCAGTGCCAGTGAGCACATGGACACCTGATGGGATGAAACAGAAAAGTTGTTTCTTGAATATTATTCACATCTTACCTGGAATTAGTTTTCAGCTGTATCACAAGTGCTGGAAGGGATAGAGTTGGATAGGCTTAGGCTGGTTGAAGTTGCTTTCCTGGGTCTATCACAGAGCTAGTGTGTAGAAGATAAGGCTGCATTTTTGACAGACCTATTTGAATGTTGATGGGTTTGATCCCAGTTGTGTTACAAGCATGTGCTTTATCCATTCCTGGGAAAGGATGAGGAGGACAGCCTTTGCTAGGAGGTAAAGGCAGATTTTAACGGTGTATTTAATAGGCCTTGGTAGGGGGTCCTATCCAGAAATTTGGACTGGTTCAAGGGATTGAACTGTCTTGTGTCCCTATATCCTCAAGTGTCATAGGGAGATGTATGGGGTGTAGAATACTTATGTCATTCTATCTATTTGCTTTTACATTATCTTAAGGAAGTCTGACAGCTCAATAAAAGCATTGAATAACACTTCCTGTGTCCTCCTTGTTTCCCAGTCACTCTCCTTATCAATGAGGTGTGTAATCAAGTACTTCATTAAACAGCAGATTATTAAAAAGTAATGTGCTGCTCAACTGCAAGTGTGTAAAATAATCAAATGCTGAACGAAACTGGTAAGTGCAGCAGCACATGATGAAAACCAGTGGTAGCTCTTGGATGTAGTGGAGTCACCTTTTGCCAGTGCAGCTGTTCTCCCTCTCGTGTGGTTGAATGAGGGTCGGAGAAACTGGAGGTGCCCTTCCCAGTAAAACTGTGCTGAAGGAGCGCGTTGGCTGATTCATTGCCTTGCCCCACCTCTCAGGTCACACAGGGAATCCACTGGTGGATGCACTTGCAGAAGTTTGCTTCCTGGTGGCTGTCAGGATCAGCAGTTGCTCAAATACCTCCCGCTGCTGCTGTTCTTGGTTCCTCCTAAAGCTTCTGTTCTTTCCTGAGCAGTCTCTTAGTCCATTCTCTCTTCATCCTTACCCACTCCAGTGTCACAGATAGAATTGAGGGTGCAGGCTCAGCTTGCATTCAAAGTTATCATTTGTTTTCTGCAGCAGCAGGTCTCCAGCCTTTTTTCTTTTTCCATGCTGATTTTTAGCTCTCACCACCCTCAGTCCAGCACAGACTGACAGTCTCAGAAAGGCCACGGAGAAAATAACAGTGTGCTCTTTCTTGTATGCAGAGAAAGGTTTCTTGCCTTTAATGCTTCATGTCACAGTCAGGCCACAAGTCTGATACTTTTATCTACTTGGTATGCCTTTATTTCATCTCTCCACATTCTCCTTCTCAAAGAGGGAGAAAAGACTGAACTGAATCAGTGATAACTGCAGCTATTCCTGCTGGAATAGCCATAATGCTGTACCTCCAAGTACTTGACCACTTGTCACTATCGAGCTTCTTCAGCTGAAGGCCTTAAACTAGGAATTAGCTAGTTAAATTTTTTTTAACCTTCTATTTGCAGTACAGTATTATGGTGGCTGGTTTGTAGAAGTACAGGGGTGGTCCAAATACTTAACTGAAAGGTAAACTATGATGTGCCTTTGCATCTTGTTAGTTACTCTGTGGTAGCTGCTTGTGTGCATGCTCTCAGCCTTTTGCTCTTAAATTCACTGTGAAACACACTGTCTTGTGCTGACAGGGCTAAGACCATGCAGGTGAGCAGCAGAGATGGGACACTAGGGAATGGAATTACAGTGCAGTAACTGGGTAGCCTAAAAGATGGATGGTGCCCCTCTTGCAGTCCTGAGCTATGGTCTGCAAGGCTGCCCTTCTCTGCCAAACTAGGATTGAATGTTTCAAGGAATCGAGCTCTGACCAGTGTTTGTGATAGATTCTCTCCATCCTGATGTGTGCTGGTTTTCACATGCTTTCCTCTTCGAGGGAAAAGGTGATTTCTGTCCCTGCTTTGGTAGAGGTGTGTCAGTATTGGCATGGCTTAGTCTGTATTGTTTCATTGGGTGGGGTGGGGGAAAGGGGAGAGGAGATATAACTGGGTAATTGGATTCGGGGATGATTGTGCTGCTGTGGTGAGTTTTACTGGATGAAGCAGCTTGTTGCGATAGGTGTTTGTTTCAGCTTCTGTCTGCAGGTGTGACTTAGCTAGATAAGGATGGCCTATCACATTGATGATTTCATTGTTTAATTTGGCTGGACTGGGTGGAGAATGTAGCTGCATTGTTTGGGACTAGCTTTGTAGTTTGGTTTTGTGAAGTGGATTGCATGGCAGCACACTGCTACATTATTAAGGTGAAGCTGCAGTAGATAATAGTTGGAGAATGTTGGAGGGAAGAGAATGCGTACAGGCTTTCACAATGCATAACTAATTGAGCCTCCAGCTCCTGTGTTTCTGTTGGGAGATCAGGTCAGCAGAATGCATTGGGATTACACAGAAAAACTTTGGTAGTGATTTCAGTTTGCAGTTGTACTTTAGCTTCAAGGCTGTCCATGCTGTGTAAATAGCTGAGAATACTCTGAGAGACCACGCTGGCCCTGACAGTGTGAATCTTGTCTGGATTCATACTGTTCTTGCAGCATCTACAGTTTTCACAGTGGGTGAGGGAGAAGCTGGCAGGTCACTGCTCATTTTTATTAACCTCAAATTTGCCAGTAAGCCATTCCTCAGAGCCTGTGTTTCCTTATATTGCTGAACTTTCAGGCATTTAAACTTTCTCTGGATTCCCTTCTTCCTGTAGGGTATGCAATGAGGTGAAGTAGGACCTGCCAGAGCAGTAGACAGTGCTTCCTCCTTCTAAAACCTGCGTGGTTTTCCCCTAGATGTCATTGCCTGGCTCTACCTGATACTTCATGTTTCTGTTTATACATTGTCTGGCTGTGGAGGTTGCATAAATGAAGCACAAGGGTTTGGCAGGAGTTGCTGGGCACATTGTGAGGGGAAGGTGAGCCTTTGAAGAGAGATGGGCGCAGAGAAGGGAAGGTGGCATGTCCAAGCTTCGTGCCAGCTTCTCCAAGCACAGATGAACTCATGGGAATCCAGCTGGCTAAATAAACATGGGAAAGATAAAGCAGATCTGCCCTATTTTCCCTCCATGGGCAGCATGGATATTCAGAGTCTTCCATTGTGATGGTGGCTTCTTGGGTGCTGATAAATCTTTCCAGGCTGAGCAGAAGTTTCCCCTGTTGGTGGTTCAGAGCAAGTTTTGATTTCTCTGCTTCTGTGGTTGAATGCATGGAAGGAAGGGGTGCACAACTTGGCTGTGAGTTCCTGTTGCTGAAACTTTTCATCTCCTTTTTCCAGGTGACTGTTTTTTGTGAGATAAGTGGTTTGCAACTCATGGCCTCCACGATGAGTACTGCAGTGTCGTGACACCAGGGGTCTTGGTAAGCTACTTGCTGGAAAAGCAAGGACCTATCCTATCTCCACCAATGCAGATCCATCTCTTTTGTCTCTGCACTTGAAGTTTGAATTAATTTTAAGCCATCCAAATTGTAGGCTGCAACCAAGTGGGGTGGGGCTACATTTTCACCTGTTCTCACCACCTCTTTTGAGCTTGCAGTGGCAGTGATGTGGTTACATGATCAACCAGATTAGGGGGCAAATCCAGCTGAATAGAAATTTCTGTTGTTTTCCTTGGGTTAGTTCCCATTCGGATCTTTCTCTGATGTGAGGAGAGGCGGTGAGAATGAGTAGCCAGCGGAACCACCCCTTTTCTCTGCAGCCTTTTGCCTGGCATACCTTAAAGCTATCCTGAAAATACAGCCTTGGATGAAGCTTTCCAAAATGTCTTGAAAAGTGGTATGACCATTCACTGTCACTACCTAAAATTAGATCCTACCTCTAATTTTAAAGCAATGATACAGGCTTTGCTATGGCAGTCAGACTCCAGCTGCAAAAATACATTTCTCTAGAGCTTTTCCATTATTGAACCCTAGATTCCCAGGCATATATATGTTAGAAGTGCATTGAGAAAAATCATGAGACATTCCATTTCACATTATAAAAGATGGTACATTCCCCGTGTGCAGAAATAAGAAGCTGAGGAAGTTGAGTTGCTGTTGTTCCTCCAATGAATATATTGATGTATCCTTTATAGCTCTCTCTGGTAAGAATAAATTTAAACTGAAATTGGAAAACACAGTTCTCTTGCAGAGTGCATCATTTCTAATATATGGAAGATGTGTGTATATAGAATAATAAAAAAGTAGGGTTAAAAAATTGGAGGGTTCCCCTCCCACCCCTGGGTGAAGTACTTGAAAGTTTGGTGATGTCATCTAGCTAGTGTGATTGTGATTCTTCTCGTCATGTTTTCTCATTGCACTGTGCAAAATTGGGTTGCTGAGACAATTCTCATCTTGTAATAGACTGTAACATAATGTATAAATATTCAAATGGAAAAGCAGAGGATGAAACAACTAGAATACTTAAATTCATCATGCAGGCATCTACGTCCTGCTGTAAGCATCAAGCTCTGCTCACTTTTATGCTGTTACTCCTTTTTTCTTTTTTTTTTTTAAACCTGGAATTCACTGTGTATTCAGTTTCACCTTCACCTTAAGTGAGGATGCTGAAATTTCATGGAGTTCTGCTTACTTTTACAGATGTATCAATCTCTTGGAAAGCAGAGTTGGGTGCTGTTGAAAATGTTATAGTTTTGTTGAACAGAACAGACATAGGAGACAAATTTTCATGCAAAGGTGATACAATTAGATATGTGTGAAGAGGTTCTCTCTTCTTTAATGTATGTGTATACGACCAGCTCTAATTTCAACATGACAGTAGTAACAATAGCGATAGGGTAACTCCAGCAGTGTTCCCAAAATTGGTGGGATAACCAGCTAACAGCCCCAGAGAGGCATGTGGGTCCTCTGGAGTGTGTGGCTCAGACTAGAGTTCATCTGATTATGCCTGATAAGAGGCCTTTAAAATGAGACATTTGTTGCAGAAACATTCCCCACATTAATAGGTTTGTGCAGTACAGTGGAGGTGAGAATATGGAGTAGGATGACTTCTCTGGCTCATGAAGGAGTTGTGTGGTAGAGACAAGAATTTTTGGAAGTGATGCAGAACTTCACACAACTACTGCAGTGTGGATCAGTATCATGTTAAACTAGAGCAGTGGAAAGTCACTAAAATGTGTAACAGCACAACCTCACAACTGTACAAATTTGGGGAACTGGAAAACCATGATGCTCAATACTGTGAGTTGCTGATAACTCTCCTTGGCCAGAGGTGGTCATAGAATGCCCATGTCTTTCAATCCTCTGGTGTCATCAGTACATAAGCCAATTTTTTGTTTTGAAATGCAGTTTGAACAGTAGTTTCTTCATAAAATTCAGGACACTCCCATCCTAGTAAGATTTGTTTTGTTTCATTTGGTGTACATAGGTAGAAACTACTTCTTTGGTGCTGAGAAGGAATATCGGGAATATTTACATTTGAATAATATTTAACTAGCAATGCTTAATACATTAACAATAAATCTTGGTTAGATTCTAAATTAAGTAGATTTGCATCTGAGTAGGTGAGATGAACAGGAGAGATTTTGTTGAAACATAAACAAGACAGAAATTTGTTCCAAAATAATTTAGCCCAAAGCACGTAAACAGTAATGTTCAATAGTTTCCACCTCCAGAAACAGCTTTATGTGCCTTATTGCCTGCGTCATGCATATTGTTTCTTAGAAAGAAGCTGAAAAAGCTGCTGCTTTTTTTGTGCCCTTTCTTTTTTAAAGCCTCAGTAATCTGTAGAGTGTTGCTGAGCAAATTTAGATGGGTACTACTCCAGTGCTTTCTTGGCCTTTCTAATAGATATGATGAGTGACTAACCCCTGGTGTTTTCCGAGTAATCACACATAGGTGGTAGCTTACAGGTGGTCAGGAAGGCATTTTATTTTATTTTTCTCCCTTTGTGTAACCCCTAGCACACATTATTGAACATATGTCTAGGTATATTGGACCAAAGAGACAAAAGATTTAGGCAGAGTTTATGTTCTTAAGAAATACCAGATTATGGCCATTCACAGGGGAATTCTGGATAGCTAAGTCATGTTGGGGATTTGTAATTTTGGTTTCCTGCTGACTTGCTGTGAGGTGTCTTTAAGCTGAGCACGGATGTGGAATCAAAATGTTCAGATACAAGGTGCTTCCCCGTTTTATTGATTCCAGAATTATTTGCTTTGGACAAAGGGAAGATGGCCTCACTGTAAACTGAACCAGGGCTGCCTCTGGTCTGAAATACGCATCTGTCTGAAAGCTCTTCTCCTGTATCTTCTTGGGAATGGGGGAAGAATTGCCATGCATTGCTTCACACCAGACACATCTGCTTGGGAAGTTCCTCACTGCTTTTCTGTTCTCTCCTTGTGGGGTGGTTTGCAGTGTGCCCTGGAGATGCGAGACTTCCCCTGGGCAGCAGGAGGCACGAGTCTAGAGAATGCTGGAGCTGCAGGAGGGAAGTGCCCAGTGCAAAAGCAGCGAGGAGCGAAGAGAAAAAAGGCAAGCAGGCAGCCAGCACTGAGAGAAGCGGGTGGCAGAAAGTGCTTCAACGCTGCCTCTGGCGGCACGCTCCCCAGAGGAACTTGACAAGAGCCCATCTGCTTGTGTGTGAGACTGTGAGCTCAGGATTTCTGTCAATGCATTCCAGTAACCCCAAAGTGAGGAACTCCCCGTCAGGCAACACACAGAGGTAAGGAGAAGAGCCTGCACTCAGCTGCTCTGGGTTGGTGCACGGTGCCATCCCTGCTCTGCTGCCGGATTAGCCTAAGGACTGGGGCAGTGTGGCTTCCTGGTCTCTCTGTGCTGCCATCGGACCCACTGAGTGCCTTAGCAGTGGCTGCACACTGCTGATGGTCTCCATGTTTGCAAAGCTCAGGATGAGCTGAAAGCTGTAAACCCATGAGGTGTGGATTCTCCATTCCTTGTGCTCTCCTCCCGTCCCAGGTGCCTGGATAGGCTGTAGGAGAATAAACATGCTGCTTCTATCTTGGTTTTTTTTCCCTTCCTCCTTTTCTAATTATCTATTTCCCAAGGGGTAGTTGGGCAGCAGAAGATCTCTCTGTACTTTCACACAAAATGCTTTCTCCATATTATTGGCTTGAACAGCTTGGAAAGCTGATCAGCTGAGCACTGAGATCCTCTGCATCAGTCACCTGCCAGTGCAGCAGGTCAGCTCTTCTTCTCCACTAATTTGGAAGGGGAAGAATATGGAAGCAAAGCAGTGTCCAGGGACTTAGGATGGTTCTGATTGACGGCATTCTTGAGTTTGATTATTTACTCCTAGAGGTCATCTGGAGCTTAACAGTATTTCTGAGGGAATGCTTCTGAGTCAGATGTCTGTCCAAAGGAAGGAGCAGCTTGTGTGAGTCCCACAGTGAGGATGCTAGCAAGTACTGCCTTTTGGAAGTAATAGTGATGATGGAAAAACACAGTGCAGAAGATCTGATAACAATGGAGTAAGTGGAGGGTGAGGAGGGAAGGGGTGCCTAATATCTGCAGAACCCAGAGGAGCAAAATATTTTTAGGTTACAATTTGCTGGATGGAGGAGGAAATAAAGACTCTGAGTCTCCTTTGGCAAATTGAGGAAGCTTCACTGCCCCATTTTGCAGGAGTGTTCTTGGAGATGGTATCCTTCTTTTTCCTTATTCAGGGGCAGGTTGTAGCTGGTTTAATTGTTTTCACGGTCAGAGGTTTGTGTTTCTCTGGCAGCTCGCCCCAATGTATGACGAATGCTGCAGTAATGCTGGGTTTTCCTTGTGCTCCCTGTAGAACTGGATAGGGAGGTACAAGGGAGGGGGGGTGTGGGGGGGTCTGCTCTGATCAGAGCTGCAGCATGGTTGGGGTCCAGGAGAATGGTGAGGTGAACTTTAATGTGCCTTGTTTGTTTACTCTGAGCTGCTCTTGGTGTGAGGTGCTTCTCTGTGCACTTAGAAACCATTGTCTTTATTGACAGAAACACCAGAGGTGGGTCCTCATGTGACAGCAGTTTCTGGGATCTAGAAGGTCTGTGGTTTGCCCTGGTGCCTTCTTGAGCAATGAGATCCCATCTTGGATAATAACCCTTTCAGGGCATGTTCAAAAAAGCACCTGCATGACTCTAAGCTTGCAGGCATTTTTTATTTGTCAGCAATTGTCTTAGCTTGCAAAGGTGACAGTGGTTGTTTCTGCTTCACTCTAATCTGCTCCTACAGGGCTGAATTAATCACTGGTGTGATTTGTCACTTTTCCCTTTTCTTTCTTTTTTTTTTCTCTCTCCCCAGTAGCCCCAAATCAAAGCAGGAGGTGATGGTCCGTCCCCCTACAGTGATGTCCCCGTCTGGCAACCCTCAGCTGGATTCCAAATTTTCCAACCAAGGCAAACAAGGGGGCTCCACCAGCCAATCCCAGCCCTCTCCCTGTGACCCCAAAAGTGGAGGTCACACCCCCAAAGTGCTCCCTGGCCCGGGTGGGAGTATGGGGCTGAAGAATGGGGCTGGAAATGGTGCCAAGGGGAAGGGGAAGAGAGAGAGGAGCATTTCTGCAGACTCCTTTGAACAGAGGGAAGCTGGGACTCCTAACGATGACCCGGAAATCAAAGGTATGTTTGCTAGGATTCATGTGCAAGTGCAGACAATCAGTCTGAATCGTCTGTGAGATGGAGAATTGCTATGCAAGTATTAGTGAAACATTTGTTTGTCTGTGGTTCTGTAAGTTCCAGCCAATGAAGTCTAAAGGTCTTGAAAGCAGGCGAAGAGGAGAGGTTGTCATAGCTGGCATTGGTAAATGTCTTGTTCATGCTTGGTTAGAGCCCAGACCTGACTCTGGTGGGAAAGTTCCTTTGTAACTCTTAAACTCCCCCAGAGGATTTAAAAGTACAAATGCAACCTGTTGGTCTCTTTCTGGCCTTTGGCCTTTCAGGAACTGTTCTGTTATAACTGGGGTTTTAAACAATATGCGATTCTGTTTTGTCAACACAGGTACATAACCTGTAGCTGACTGCTAACACAAGCCAGAGAGTTGGGATTTCGGTGTTCTGTTCCTAGCTCCAGCATTGGCTCTGTGAGGCAGTGCAAAACCAGACTACAGGTTCAGTTGTCCATTTTTGTTGTCCATTTTCTAGGTCACCTAGCTAAGGTGAGCGAGTGAAAAAAGAAGTAAATTTTTGCAGGAGTGTTTTCTTGAGGCAGACATATTTTTGTTGGTTCCTACATTAAAGTGTAGTTTTCCTGCTTTTCTTTGCGGTCATTAGAGAATTCAAAGAGATCAGTTCTGGGAACTGCCACTTTCCATGGAAAGGGACAAAATGAGCTTTCTCCCAGTGTTGCCTGAATGACATCATGGCTTTAGAGGAAAGATGTGTGATGTAATAGAAGAATTGCCTTTAGTGGTGCTTGAGGGAGAAGCAGGAAATTTCAGAGGAGGAAAAGCTCTGATCAGTTTTCAGAAATGAATTCCAAAGAGCTCCCAAGATAGTGATTCCCTTCTTTTCCCCTTTGTCCCTTTCCAGACTGCAATTCTGCTGATCACGTGAAGTCCCAGGAGTCTCAGCACACACCACACTCCATGACTCCTTCGAATACTTCAGCCCCAAGGTCTTCCACACCTTCCCATGGTCTGACTGCCACTTTGGAGCCAGCAAGTGGGCAGAAGACTCCATCCAAAGTGGTTTACGTCTTTTCTACTGAGATGGCCAACAAGTAAGTAGGTAGATGCTTGAATGTCTTCTGGGAGCAGGAATTATATTTGTGCTCATCTTCTAAGAGATTATCAAGGGCACTTTCTGCATCAAATAGCAAAAAGTCATTACTTGTTTTAGGGATGCTGAAGAGGCTGGAGTGGAGAATATCCCTACCTTTTTTCCTCTGAGAAGTAACTGTTTACTTCTCTGAGGTATGGGGAGTTTTTTTTTTTTGCAAATGTTGGCAGATATTGTTTTGCAATCCATGCAGTGAATAGCAGCCAGAATGGCTTAAACTGAGACATGAACCTTGAATGCTGATGAGTTTGTAGATGTTAGCATTTTTCTTTTGCTATTCATCTAGAGTGAAATGTGTGGTTAAGTCTTCTGCTAGCTGAAAGGTAAAAGGGAGGCCAGTTAAGAAAAATTGATTTTTAGCTTCAACTGGATATGTGCATTTGCCTGTCTTTGCAGGGCTGCAGAAGCTGTGCTGAAGGGACAGGTGGAAACCATCGTGTCCTTTCATATCCAGAACATCTCAAACAGCAAAGCGGAACGAAACACTGTACCCTTGGTAGGGAATACCTGCATGGGGCTGGGAAGGGAAAATGGTAAATGTGCCTGTGTGTAACTCAGAGTGGGATGATTATTTACAGTCTGAAATAAGTTTTAGGAAGTCAGGCAGTTGTTGTTCAAACCTTCTGCACATAAATGTCTTAGGTCATCCAAAGAAGACTTAGTCTTGCAATATTTGGGTAGTGTATTTCCAGCTCATTGCTCACGCAGAGCTAGCACAGAAGAAAGGGGTCCCTGCAGTAATGCCTTGAGCAAAGTAGGTTTCTGCATTGCCAAGAGGCTGCTGTGTAATTGCTGCATGAAGGCTACCCTTGCCTGCAAAGTTTGGGCTGGTGGGGTTGAGATTGGGCATTTTGTTTGCACTGCTGCTTATGTGACATGGCTGTAAGGAGAGCAAGTGACTGAGTGTGCCTTTTTCTTGCAGAACCCCCAGATCACTGCACTTCGGACTGAACCCAAGCCCCTGCCGCAGCCCCAGCCCCCCGCTACCCAGGACCAGAACCCTCCCCAGAACGCCAAAATGCAGCCGACTCCACCTGTGTCAGCGCCAGTATCCAAACCCACTGGCCCCCCATGTCCCATAGATCAGGACAGTCCCAGCGTGGAAAGCAAAGTGATGTCTGTGGGCAGCCCTGCCAACTCTACCCCATTGCAGACAGAAGGATTTGGGCAGAGTTCAACCCCCAATAATCGAGCAGTTAGTCCAGTTTCCCAAGGTAGCAATAGCTCTGCTGCGGATCCCAAAGGTCCTCCCCAGCAGGTGTCTGGTGGGGACCCATCCAATTTGGGTGAGAATCCCGATGGACTGTCACAGGAGCAGCTGGAGCACCGAGAGCGCTCGTTGCAGACCCTGAGAGACATCCAGCGCATGCTCTTCCCCGATGAGAAGGAGTTTGCAGGAGGGCAAAGTGGGGGGCCGCCCCCAAATGCTGGGGTGCTGGATGGTCCCCAAAAGAAACCTGAAGGGCCAATACAGGCTATGATGGCTCAATCCCAAAGTTTAGGCAAAGGGTCGGGGTCTCGGACAGATGGAGGGGCTCCGTTTGGCCCTCAAGGACACAGGGACATGCCTTTTTCCCCAGATGAAATGGGGCCACCACCAATGAACTCCCAGTCAGGAGCCATAGGCCCAGACCACCTGGACCATATGACTCCTGAGCAGGTGGCTTGGCTCAAGCTGCAGCAGGAGTTTTACGAAGAGAAGAGAAGGAAGCAAGAGCAGGTGGTTGTGCAGCAGTGTTCCCTTCAGGACATGATGGTCCACCAGCACGGGCCTCGTGGGGTGGTCCGAGGTCCTCCCCCTCCCTACCAGATGACCCCTGGTGAGGGCTGGGGACCTGGGGGTCCAGAGCCCTTCCCTGAAGGCATGAACATGTCACACTCTCTGCCCCCCAGGGGCATGGCCCCTCATCCCAACGTGCCCGGGAGCCAGATGCGCCTACCTGGTTTTGCAGGTATGATGAACCCTGACATGGAAGGCCCCAGTGTCCCAAATCCTGCCTCACGGCCTGGGCTTTCAGGAGTTAGTTGGCCAGATGATGTGCCAAAAATCCCAGATGGCCGAAACTTCCCTCCTGGTCAGGGTGTCTTTAGCGGCCCTGGCCGAGGGGAGCGGTTCCCCAATCCGCAAGGCCTCCCTGAAGAGCTCTATCAGCAGCAGCTGGCTGAGAAACAGATGGGCCTCCCTCCTGGTCTGAACATGGAAGGCATCAGGCCCGGCATGGAGATCAACAGAATGATGCCCTCCCAGAGACACATGGAGCCTGGGAACAACCCCATCTTCCCTCGCATGCCAGTAGAAGGACCGATGAGCCCCTCTAGGGGGGACTTCCCAAAAGGAATACCCCCACAAATGGCCTCTAGCAGGGAGCTGGAGTTCGGAATGGGCCCTGGCGGCATGAAGGGGGACATGGGCATGAATGTCAGCATGGGCTCCAACCCACCCCTGGTCCCTCAGAAGCTGAGGGAGGCAGGAGTTGGGCCAGAAGAGATGATGAAGCTGCGCCCTGGTGTCTCGGAGATGCTCTCCTCTCAGCAGAAAATGGTGCCGCTGCCATTCGGGGAGCACCCACAGCAGGAGTATGGCATGGGTCCCAGGCCTTTCCTTCCCATGTCTCAGGGCCCAGGAGTAGGTCTCCGGAATCTCAGAGAACAGATCGGGCCTGACCAAAGGACTAACAACCGGCTCAGCCACATGCCGCCACTACCTCTCAATCCCACCAGTAACCCGAATAGCCTCAACACTGCTCCCCCTGCGCAGCGCAGCCTCGGCCGCAAGCCCTTGGATATCTCTGCAGCTGGTCAGGTGCATTCGCCAGGAATCAACCCCTTGAAGTCCCCCACGATGCGCCAGGTCCAGTCTCCCATGATGGGGTCTCCCTCGGGGAACCTCAAGTCCCCTCAGACACCCTCCCAGCTGGCAGGAATGCTCGCGGGCCCCACTGCCGCAGCTGCTGCTGCCTCCATTAAGTCCCCGCCTGTCTTGGGGTCTGCTGCTGCTTCTCCTGTCCACCTTAAGTCTCCGTCTCTTCCCGCACCTTCTCCTGGATGGACTTCATCTCCAAAGCCTCCTTTGCAGAGCCCTGGGATTCCCCCGAACCATAAGGCGTCTCTAACCATGTCTTCTCCAGCCATGATGGGGAATGTGGAGTCAGGTGAGTGCTGCCTCTGCTAGTCAGGTTTGGCAGTTTGGGTTGTGTCGGGTCATCCAAAATGTGCAAGGGGAGGGAGGAGTGCTCTTGCAGCAGGAGAGGAGCTGGATGGCCCTTTCTCCACTCAAGGGGGCTGTGCCGGTGCAGGGTGAAGGCTTTTCCTCCTCCTGTTGTATTTGTGGGTTTTCACCCTGCCTCCCATGCATGGAGCTGAAGGCTGGTCGCTTGGAGGATGTAAAAGTGAAAGGATGGGGTCGAGAGGTGTGAAAAGATGTGGAAGGTTGATGGGAGAAATCTCTCCTTGGAGGGATCTTTGGCTGTTTTTCCATAGCTCATGGTCACTGTAGCTCAGTGGAGAAGATCCCTTGGATGTTATTAAAGCACTTTGATATGAAAAATTCCTACTAAGACATGCTGAACACTTAACCAGCCCTGTATCTAGGCATGGGTCAGGAATGGTAGGTGCCTTCTAGGTTTACACTGCAGACAGGAAGTTGTGATTCAGTTGTTCAGGTTTTGAGCATTTTGGAGTGATCTAACCACCACTGTAAATAACATTGGGTTGTGTGCTGTGCACGCACATCCCATGCTGTGCCTGGGACCTCGGGGTTCAGGTGCTGACACACCTCTGCCCTCACCTTCCCAAAGCTCACTCCTCCTTCAGTCCAGGCTTCCACAGCCCTGGGCGGCCTTCCCGCCCGGGAAATTCTCCTGGCTGGGAAAGAGGAGCCTTTTGCCCACGTTGCCTTCTAGTGCTGCCGCGAGTAACAGCGGGGGCTGGGACGGGGATGCGCCTGTGGGGTCAGCGGCTTGGGAAGGCACCTCAGTGCTTTAGTCTGTGCCTTACCTAGTGCTTAATGAGTGCTTTTACATGCAGCTCTTCAAAGCATGGCTCTTTCAGCATTGCAGGATTTTATATTCCCTAGTCTCCTTTCCTCTTTTGGTTGGGAGGGGCTGAGGAACATGCAGTGAATTTTCAGTGAGAGTACAGCTATGGTTAAGCATCTTTCCTTCACATTGGTCTGGGTGGCATGAAACTCATTGGTGAAGAACAAAGGAGATTGGAAGTGCAGTTAAGTTACTTCTAATTTTGTGAGAGCAAAGAATGACATTAAGCTAATAGGGGCAGAGAATGCTTCTTTCATTGGAATAAGCAGCTAATATCTCTGTATGAAACATGAAATGAAATGTAAACAGGGAATTTTACTTGTAGCTCCTGATGTAGCTTGTCAGAAATGTTCTCACATGTCTCAGCATAATATCTTCTACAGCTTTCCTTGCGCTGCCTGTGTCTTTTTTGATTATAGATTTTGATTTTTATGGCTAGCTCTGATACCTAAGTATGTCTTCAGTGTATGGAAATTGAATAGTAAGATTTTCAGACTACACTGGTAATTCTTCATGTGGATTTGTGGAGGCTCAAAATAGTTCTAGTTAGAAGTGTTATCCAGTAGGATAACAGATGTTAATGAACTTGACCAATAGGCTTATTTTTTCTGGTTACCTTTCATAGCCATTGACTGCATTACTCATGTAAAGTCTGCAATAAAAAAGATTTCTAGTTTTTGAGATTTCTAGGGGAAAAGAGTTGGATTTAAGTAAAACAGTAAGAAGGAGAAAAAATTAAGCTCTCTCTTTTTCTTTTCATAATTTTTTTTTCCTAAGGGGGTCCACCTCCTTCCACAGTCAGCCAGTCTGCTCCTGTGACTCTCCCTGGAAATCTTCCCTCTAGCAGTCCTTACACAATGCCTCCAGAGCCAACCCTCTCCCAGAATCCCCTCTCCATTATGATGTCCAGGATGTCCAAATTTGCCATGCCCAGCTCTACACCGCTCTATCATGATGCCATCAAAACTGTGGCCAGCTCGGATGACGACTCCCCTCCAGCACGCTCCCCAAACTTGCCACCTATGAACAGTGTACCAGGTAAGGAAATCAAAGGAACATAAGCAAAAGGTGTCTGGCGATACAGTGAGGGTGATTTGATGGAAGCCTCATCAACTGAAGACAGTGAGATGGGAAAAAACTTGGAATGTGTAGCCATGGGTTGTTACTGAGGAAGCAGTTGCAATTTTCTGAAATGTAGAGATGGAAATTCTTCTTGCAACTGTTCTTTTCTGTCCAGAAAGTGTGCATTTCTCCAGAAAGTGTTTAACATGGAAAATGTTTGTGTACGGGAGGGATTTCCCCTCAGGTACACTGGAATTATTTGTGTGACTGAAGGCTGATCATAGAATTAAGGGTCAGACTATCAATGTGTTATCCAAAAGAAACTTTACCTTCCTTGGCTTAAGGCAGTGCCATAGAAACTTCACTGTTTTTAGGGGGTTTGGGGTTTTTTTTGACACTGAATCATCAATAATGCAAAAGTGGGCTGTAGTACCTCTACCCTTATTGAATTAATAGGGTGGGAAAGGGGGTGAGTGGATGTTTCATGAGAGTGGCAATTGGTAATGAATTCTTAATGAGTTTACCTGTAGCTTTGCCTGTGTGTTTCACACAGTAATGATCAGAGTGGCTGAATATATCTGGGGGAAGCTGGCTAGTTGAATAAGTTCATGATGGCAAACTCATTAACCTCATTGATTGCTGCCTGTTAGTCTTACGAGGGTTACCTGATTTATCACTGCTGAGTTTTGAAAGGAGTTCCGGTCACTTCCCAGTGGACAAGTGTCCATATGCTGATAATCTGTCACAGACATGTTTGTTACTGCCAGGGACATAGTAAAAGTGTGGTTTGGATTGAGATCCTGCTTATGGAGCAGGCTTTAGTCACTGCATGATAGGGCAGTGACAAGCTTAGGGAGCCTGCTCTTCAAGGTGACATCAAATGTCTGGTTAAAAGAACACTTTTCAGAGCCACTGCTGATGGTTTTTTTACCAGCACTGTGTTTGTGTGCAGACTTGGTACCCTTGCAGAAAGCTCTCTGATAGCTTTATTGATTATTTCTGCTGTTGTCTAAATGGGATTCCTTATTTCTTCCTTAGGAATGGGCATTAATTCTCAGAACCCTCGGATTTCAGGTCCAAACCCAGTGGGTCCAATGCCAACCCTTAGCCCAATGGGAATGACCCAGCCTCTTTCCCATAACAACCAGATGCCCTCTCCAAATGCTATGGGACCCAATATACCTCCTCATGGGGTCCCTGTGGGACCCGGCCTGATGTCACACAATGCAATGATGGGGCATGGTTCCCAGGAGTCTCCAATGGTACCTCAAGGACGCCTGGGCTTCCCGCAGGGGTTCCCTCCCGTACAGTCCCCTCCACAGCAGGTGCCATTTCCACACAACGGGCCCAGCGGTGGACAAGGCAACTTCCCAGCGGGAATGGGCTTCCACGGAGAAGGACCTCTGGGGCGTCCTGCCAACCTGCCCCAAAGTTCGACAGATCCAGCACTTTGCAAGACTGGAGGCCCTGGCGGTCCAGACTCCTTCACTGTTCTTGGAAACAACATGCCTTCGGTTTTCACCGATCCAGAGCTGCAGGAGGTGATCCGTCCTGGAGCCACGGGAATTCCCGAGTTTGACCTGTCCAGGATTATCCCTTCGGAGAAGCCTAGCCAGACACTACAGTATTTCCCTCGTGGGGAGGTGCCGGGCCGCAAGCAGCCGCAGGGTCCCGGGCCTGGCTTCTCCCACATGCAGGGGATGATAGGAGAGCAGACCCCGAGGATGGGACTAACATTGCCCGGCATGGGGGGGCCCGGGCCGGTGGGAACTCCGGATATCCCTCTTGGCACGGCTCCGTCCATGCCCGGTCACAACCCAATGAGGCCGCCGGCCTTCCTGCAGCAGGGCATGATGGGGCCGCACCACCGCATGATGTCACCAGCACAGCCCGCCATGCCCGGCCAGCCCGCGCTCATGAGCAACCCTGTGGCCGCCGTGGGCATGATCCCGGGCAAGGATCGAGCCCCTGCCGGGCTGTACAGCCACCCGGGCCCTGTGGGGTCACCCGGGATGATGATGTCAATGCAGGGCATGATGGGACCCCAACAAAACATCATGATTCCCCCCCAGATGAGGCCCCGAGGTATGGCTGCTGATGTTGGCATGGGAGGATTTAGCCAAGGCCCTGGAAACCCAGGGAACATGATGTTTTAAGCTGCTACCATAAGACTGGATGTTCTGATCCTTGTCAAGATGAGATTCCAAGTCCTGAGGGCTTTTTTGGGAGCTTCAGGAGTACAGTTTGGCCATGCAATAGGTGAAAAGAGACCAGAGGACGCTTTGGGAAATCTCGAATGTATGGAATTACCTGAAAAAAAAAAATATTCATTTTAACAGGTTGTTTTTTTTTTTAAGATTTATTTTTTAAAAATTATTTTTGTGGACTTGGGTATCCCGTGACGGCACCTGCTTTGAGAATCTGTAGCTGTATTTTGAGAATTGCCATTTGTCACAAGTTGCACCATTCTCTGTATGTTTACGTCCTTCAGACTGGCTTCTCCCAGGACTCTCGGTTATTTTTGGGGTTTTTTGTGTACTGTACTATATTGTAAAAGGGATTTTAGCAGAGACTTTAGTCTTTGGGGTGAGAGGAGAATGGGATTCTAGGCTGTTTACTTTAGGTGGAGAATCCATCTTCAGAACTTCGGACTATTTTCCTTCAACTCCAATGTATAGAAAAACCAAACTACGACCTCAGAGCAGAGTATTAATGAAAAGCACAAAAAGGAACTTAAGTTCAGTGAGGGGAATCTTTTAAAAGAAATAAATAATAAGTTAAGGACATATTTTTCAAATTATGGCGTGCTGTCCAGCACCTTCTGTCTCTCCCTCCCACTCTTTATTAAATAGGCTTCTCTCTCTCTCCGTCCCCTTCTGTCTCCTCCTATGGCAGCTGCAATACATTGTGTTATTTTGGGGAGTAAATCTAGGAGAGCCTCTCCTCACGTGGGGACTCTTCCCACTTTTAGGAAGGGGCTGGACTTGGACACTGTTACATCCTACAGTAGTCTCTCTCACTGTTTCCTATTCTCCTTTTCTTAGAAATCCCAACTGATTTTATTAATGTGGGAGTGGAACAGACACTAAAAGTTATCCAGGATTTTTTTTGTGGTTATTTTTTTTTTCCTCCCCAGCGTAAAACGTTCTGTGTAACCTCCATTAAATTTGGTACAAAACCACTCGCCAGGGCTGTGGTGTCAGAAAAATAAAATATATTGTTTCTTACAAAAATGAACTGTCTTCTTTATCCAGTCCAGTTGTTTCTGTGTACATCAAACAGCTGGCCAGATGACTGTTTTCTCTTCCTTGTGATCACAGCCAGTCTAGAGGCCAGGTGGGGTAAACTTTGACAGCTCCTAAAAGTCTGGTCAATAGGCAGCTGTGTGCTCCTTTTGAGGCAATTCTGTTAACTTAATCCTGAACTGAGCTTGTTTTCCTTTGGAGGTCTTATTTCAGAACACCCCAGGAATGATACTTACAGACTTCCTCAATTTGTTGAGGGTCAAGGAACAGATGAAACTTGTCTCTGTCACTTCCTCCCGGAGAGTGTTTGCAGCACTGCAAGGTTCATGGGTTTGAGCTCCCCCCCAGCAGCAGTGTCTGCCGAGGCACTGGGATTGTGTCCCTCTCTGGGGACTTGGGATTGGGTCAGGGCTCTGACTGCCAGTGCTGAGAGGCTGAGATGGTGGGGAACAGATGAACTTTAATAACAAAGGTGAGAGAGAAATTGTCAGTGAGCAGATTTTTATCAAGACAACCCTGCTGAGTAAATTGTTGCTTTGCCACAGTTCTCATCGATTGCTTCCTAATCCTCTGTCTTTTCAAACTTGCCTTTTGAGAGGATTTCAGCAAGGAGGTTTTATGGTCTTGCCTATGAGGAGTGAAAGGCTGGATGACAAAACATGGATTGGGAGTTGAGCCCTGCTCCTGGAGAATACCAGCACGAGCCAGATGTGGATCTGTAGGCCAGGATGTGGGCTCTGTGGCTGACTGTTCTCTGGTCCCCCAGCACTGTATATGGAGTGTGTAATCTGTTCTTCCCTCCACTTACTGCTACTTGAAATGATTTCAATGAGGAGTTTCCTCAGAGGGCTGGCCATTAGTGTGAAAATTCATGTGAAGAATGAGTATTTTTAACATGCTTGTGTGTGAGAATTTTTTAGAGTTAACTGATCCCTAACAGGTGGAAAAAGAATTCCTCTTGGTGGCTGATGTACTAAACTTTTGTTGCTGGTGTTATAAAATGAGTGAAGCCATGCACCGTTGGAGGCACGCAAGCATCAGAGCCTTCTGTTGTCTGCTTCCAAATTCACCTTTGTGCTGTCATGCAAATTTACGATGATTTTGGGTGAGAATTACTCTTTTGACAAAGTGTAGGATGTCTGTTGTGGTGCTTCCCTCTGACAAGACAGGCATCGTGCCTGAAGCACGGGCTTGTCAAGATTTTAGAAAGAGCTGACAATGACACGGTAAGTGTTATTTCTGTAGAGCAGAATTACCTCTCCTTTAAGTGGTTGCACTCCCTTTTGAGGGCCTTGCAGGGGAATTGTCACAATGCAACCTTTTTAAGTGTTGCCACTTCTGCCAGAGCTCCTGACGGTTTTTACTATGTTGAACAAAGCAAAGTTCTTGATAGACATAGAAATAAGCCGGAGGTTTTGGG
>VXAC01007106.1:593503-604955 GCA_013399225.1 Rhipidura dahli | reverse complement strand
TTTTTTTTTTTTTTTTAACTGTCTTTCTCAGTGCCTCCTATGCCTGTTGAGATTTTGAATGGCAAAGGATTTGAGGTGGCTGTGACTTACTCTAGGAAAATTAGCATAGGGAATTCACTGTTTCAAAGCCACTGAACAGCAAGAGGATACATTTTAAACATGCTGTATAATTAAAGTTCCTTCTGTGTCTGTCTAACTTAGGATGCTGGCATTTGGTATCTTAATGAGATGTTTTGTACAGAAAATGCAGACGATGTGGATTCTCCTGAGTCCATGTAGGTGCACTTAACCTCAGTGTTTGCACCAGCAGATGGACAAGAGGTGCTAAGGTCTTAGCGACCTCAGCTGTGAAAATGACTGCGTGGAAGTACATACATGAACTTCTTTGTTTTGCTCTGATTCTACTTCTTCCCTTTTTTCTTTGCAAATGGAAAAGCTTTCTAGCTGTCAGCCTTGCAGATTCACCTGAGGATCTGTAAGTCAGGCTCTGTTCCCTCCTGCTTATCAATAGTAACTGTGACTCAGCTTTGGTAGTCATGGTACAGTTGAAGATGGAAATTGGGTTGCCATTTTTAGTTTTCTTCCCCTCCCCCCCCACTTTTTTTAAAGCTTTCAAATCATCCTCCTCCACCTTTGTTTGAAAGAATGAAATAGACTTTATTCATACATGCTTGGCTGCTCTTCCTCTCTAGTAACATGGGAGGAAACCGTCTGCTGTTCAAATTATCTCATCCCAGATGGCTGCGCAGCCGGAGTGTGGAGAGACTTAAAAGGTAAACCCAGCAGATGGTGAACTTCTGAAATGCAAAGTAATGTGCCTGCTAAATCAAAAGTTTGAAATATTTGAAATCTGTTTGTTTTAAATTAGTAGACTTGCAATCAGGTCATCTGTGAAGTACAGTGGCAGTTTTAAGCACTGTCCAAATAAACTCGAGATTTGTACCTGTATCATGGGCTAGCTAATGTACCAAAGAAGGTGACAGCAAGCACCCAGCCATAGGAGTTTAGTGCTGACATCCTTGTGGTGTCTAATGGGTCACATTTCGAAAGACAGACCAATGTGTAGAGATCTGATCTGCATCAGTCTTGGTTGGGATCTGAATGCTGGTAGTGCTTCTGGTACAATACATATATCCTGACTCAAAGTAGATGTGGGTGGCCAAATCTTCCTGAGGGTAAGTTGAAATGCAGCCCCCCCAGAGTGTTATGTTTATTACAAATATGGTATATGCAGGCCTTAATGTTGTGGTGCTTGGTGTGCTTTCTGCTATGCTGGTTTTCACTCAGGTGGCAGGACAGGCTATGTTTTACTAGTGGTGTCCTTCTGCAGTCACAATGGTGAATGCTTTCCTCGTGCAGCCTTGCCAGGCTGTGGGCCATAACCTGTTCCCTAATGTGACACTTGTTGAGGAAAAATGATCAATGTTTGATATAGGCCTGTATTTAGTAGAGTGTACTTCACTGTGTCACTTGGTTGTAATTGTTAACCTAAAAATAGTTAATGATAGGAAAAAAAGTGATGCTGTTTTGTCTGGGATACTGGGAAATTGTTGATTTCTGGGAATTTTTATTCCACATTCTCAGAAATGCCTCAGCTCTTCCATGCTGTGTTTGCAATTCAGTGGCTTCCACTTACCTGTGCCCTTTGGCATTAAAACTCTTCCACTGTCCCACCAGTCCTCTTCTGAAATGATCATTTACACCAGTTGTGGTCAGAAATAACTCCTCCTTCATCCTGTGGGCCACAACTACCACAGAAGTGCTCAGTGGGATGGACTAGTGCATGGCCCAACCACTTCCATACCAAGGTGAAGGGAAAGGCTAGAACAGGGCAGAGGAGGCACTACAGAAACCCTGTAAGAGATAATGAAGTAACCTGTTCCTAGTGGTGCCTTCCTCCTAGCACCTGCCAAGAAACTGGCTAGCTTTTTTGAGGTCTTCTGCTGTTACTGAAATGTGTTTTACTCTGCCTAGAGTGATAGGAGGGTTTTAACTGTGTGAAAGCAGTGCCCTTTAACAATCTTACCTGCTCTGGAACAATTTGTGCTGCCAAGTGCTCGGGGTTGTGGCTGTGTTGCAATTTTTAACCTGGTTGCTGGTCAGTTTTGTTGGTGATGCTCCTAGTTATTATTTAAAAGTAGGTATGTGAATTCCCCCTCTCTATGGCCAAAGCTTCCGATGCCTTTTTCCAAGCAGTCCATGCCTCAAAAATAACTTGTAATTGTAGACCTAATATTTTCATCACTGTTCCCCAAATACTTCAAACTGTTGTATGAGAGAGAGCTTTATTAGAGTAGAACGCACTGTCCTTAAGCAGTGGTAGGCGTTGATTTTTATATAATGGCATTATGGTTTTAGGCTGTATAAAAACTTGATGGAAAATAACAATGTTTTGTTTGCTTTTTTGACAGCTTCTAATAGCAGTTCATTGAGACCTCCAGCAATGTATTTAGTATTCAAATTATTCTGTTCGCTGTGTGTGGTGTCAACATGTAATTGTGGTGGGGGCAGGCTAATGAAAGAGTAGAGGTAAATCCAGCTCATTCTTCTCAGGGAAAAGGTGCTATAGTCCCTCCATCACGTATCTGTCAATGGCTTACATTAAGTGATTTTTTCACTACGCCAGAAGGGGTAACACAGAACCAAAAATTACTGGGCCATTTTAATAAATGGTCCCCCTATTTTAACCTTTGCCTATCCTAAGAGAAGTAGGGACCGTGTCTTATTTATTGATTGAAAAGTGGAGATCTTTTTCAATGAAATAGTGAGATTGAGTCCACTCTCAGCAACTTTACAGAGGACACAAAGTCAGGTGGTGCAGCTGACATAACAGAAGGACCTGGACAGGGTGTTTGACTATGTGATCTTTAAGGTCCCTTCCAAAAAAAAACCCCAAACCATTCTATGACTCTGTGACTTTTGGCAACATAGTGATTCCTAGTACTGTCTTACAGGAGAAACTGTAATCTCAGCCAGAAGTACTACTGTTGGCTGGTGTTGTATTCCTCTTTCAGCAAGTGCAAAATAGATCACGGCTGCCCAAAGCTGAAGTCGATAGCAGCTCCCCAGACTGCCTTGTTTAAAGCACATAAAGCAGAGTTCACCAAGACTGTGTGTTCTTGTACTTGGCCCACTGTGGTTGTTCTGCATGTTCACAGCAGAATTTCCATAATTAGAGGAATGTAAGGAAGAGGTTTGGAGGCTTTCTGTCTCTTTGGAGATGTTTTCTGTGCACAAAAATGCCCTCAAGAAGATGGGGTAGCTAAATGCTATACAATTAGGGAAGCTCATCTGTCTGCAGAAAGCAACCCTCCAACATGCTAAAAGAAAGGGAAAGGCACAATGGCTTCTGCAGTTTACCGAACATAAAATCAATGTTATGTCAAAGCTTTCAGGTCTGGTAGCACAGAGCAAGCTGGGCTTCATCCCACAGTCCCCAGCATATGAGGAGAGAAATGTTTTGTCTCGCATTCCTGAAGCAGAAGGGCAATTTAAAATGGTCTGTTCTCTCCCTTGCTGCTTTCAGCCTCTGCCTGCTTTTGCGTGGCCACCTCAGAAGTAAACTTGAGCCATTCTGTCACGTGGCTTCTTTCAGCTTGCTGCTAACAGTGTAAAGTGACACTGTGCCACCCTGTGTCTGGTAGGAAAATGTCCCCTCATCTAAAATACCTTTGCAATAGAGGACGCTGGCAAAGACATAACGAAGAATAGTCAAAGACTGTGACAAAAAACAAATTTTAATTTAAGACAGCTTAATCATGAGTTAGTTTGCTGATTCCTGTCCATTTGGGAGCACAGGTTATTGTACTCCTCTGGACTGACGGAGTACTGTGAAAGAACTTCCAGAAATTGTTCCAGTGGACAGAGACCTGCTTTACAGCCTTTCACCACTTGCTCCTGCAAGGCAAAGAGATAAAATCACAGCTATTGTGCCCTGCCAAAGCCCTTTTTTGCTGCATGGTGAAACCAAAAGCCCAAGATTTGTAGGCGGGACTTCCCACGGGATCTCACCTCTCCACGGTAAGACACGCGCACAAACCACTCCTTGGAGCGCCGGTGCTGATACAGTTCCAGAGTCACATCTGCAGCATAAGGTGGCCACTTGTGATCAAAGGTGCCCAGTGCCAGCAGGAGAGGAATAAGAGTGGAGTCATGGGAAGCGTAGAGGAAGAGCTTTCTGAAAAAGAAAAGAAGAGAAAAAACAAAACCAGACCTAGAATGTCAGCTGTGTTCCTCCATAGGAATAGATGGACAGGCAGTAGAACTCATGCTTTTTCCAGCAGGTGAGCTCTCCTTTTTATCCCACACATTCAATGCCTTTCTGAACCAGTTTTTCACACTGACATCAAGTTAGAATTTATAACGATTAGAGGAAGAGGTCTGTGCTGTACCTGGCCTTTTCAGCTGGATTTGAGGGATTTACTGCTGCTTTAATGTTCTTTTGCAAGGTATTGAACAGGAGGCCAATATTCATCTGAAGAACTTCTCTAGAAAAGAAGCAGAAATAAATTTACTGGTTTTAAAAACTTTCAAGTAGTTACACGAAAGCCTGAGAACCTGCTTTTCTCTTATGATTTGATAACCTGCATTGAATGTAGCTAAGAACTATTAAATGTAATTAATATGACCAGTTTTTAGTTCAGCTGTTGCGTAGTCACCACTCTAATGTGATTGCAGACTGGAAGGGGAGAGGTGTTAACAAGCAGTCTCATGAGGTGTGGCCATGTAAATGAAAATCTAGAAACTCTTTGATTGTTCTCTGGGCTATTTTGTTTCCCCAATATGATTTTTGAGTGTGTGGGTTTCAGCTAGGGAAGATGACTGCTGCAAAACAGCAGCTGAAGTGGTTGGGATCTTTGGTGAGGAGGGGCAGGGTTCATGAAAGTGATGTCTTTATTTAAAAATTAGGTTTTATCCTCATATTGAACAAAGAGATGATCTTTATACAGTATCTGATGGGAAGAAACTCCCTCTACATAATGAATACATCAGTGGAAATGGAAGATGAGTGTAACTAACTCTGCTGGGTGTTGTGAGAATGGGGTATATGAGTCTTTCACTACCTGAGATCTCTAATACCTGGTAAAGAAAAGACAGCCCTATATCACCACCTGAGATGAGCTGGTGAATGTGGCAAATGCAAACGAATTTGAAAGGAAAATGACTGCTAGGCTAGCAACTCAGGCAGCCTTTACAAACAAGGGTGGAGGAGGTAATTAGCTGCATGTAGCAGCAGATTCTCTTTGCAAGCAGTTACATGTGTGCAGGACCTGGCATCACCTTTTCCGCCAGCACCAGCACTTCTCAGCCGAGCTGTGCAGGTGCCATCCCTGGGATAAACTTCCCAGGCTGCAATTTGGACTGTTCTTGTGCAACTGCAAGGGCAGCCTCAGGCTGTGGGCTGGAAGCATCTACTCTGCTCTTCTGCTTTTGCCACTGGTTCACTGAAACCCCTGTGGCAACTGAGGCCTTCACTGCCCATCTCAGTGGCTTACTGCTGCTTCTCTGAGACCACCCTCTTCATGAGGATCAACAAAACAGGGTGCAAGGCCACATCCTGGTCTCCTCAGTGTGCACTCCTTTTCCCTAGCTCATGGCACCGACTCAAGGCACTGAACTTTACACTGAGATGGCTGAGGCACAAACCTCATGAGTGGGCTCTGGTGGAGGACAGCAGCGGATGGGAAAGCACTTCTGTCTGCTGAAGTAAGCTGCTGTAGTACATCCACCCTGGGTAAGACAGCCCCTGAGGCCAGAGGCATGGACACAGGCAATCACCTGGAACTGTCTTCCAGAAGGAAAAGCATGGAGTCAACAGATCGGCGCTCCACTGTCTGCTGGAAGCTCTTCAGCACAGGGCAGCTGGGCAAGTTGTGCACCTGGAGGGAGATGTAGCAGAGTGGTAAGGTCTGACCCTTTCTGAACCCAGCCTGAAGACACATGGATGACTGCCCACAGAAAACAGCTGCTCATGCCACACCATTTGTACCTACAGTATTGTACTGTGATATTCACATGAGGATTTTTAGGATGGTTTTAAAGAGACAGACTTGCTCTGTGTATAAAAGGATGGATGTATGCTCATTGGGATGCAGTTCTATGGGGAGTGTAACACATTGAGCCATTCAGCTGACAGACAGACCAGTTATCATTAGCTCCAGCAAAAAGGGGGTGCTAAGGGGGGGGTACAGTAGTGGAAGCAGTCTGGCTCACAGGTAGCGTGCTGGAACTGGGATTAAGGTGACTGTTAGGTGCTGAGTGCCAAAATAAGGAAAGCACTTAGTAATGGGTAAGCAAGGCCCAACGCCTCTCTTAGCTCTACATTACACTTGAAAGAAATACTGGATTTCAAGGTAAGGACAAAAATACTGGAGATGAGTCTTCATCCATCTGACAGCAAGGCTGACCCCACATCATGCTTTTTCAAAAGGCCATGCTGTTTCTATAAACATTCTGGGTTGCATAGAAAGGTACTGGAGTGCACATTAGTGTCTGTGGGTGTTGGCACTCTGACTTCCTCCACATGCATGGTAAAGGGACGTTTCTTTCTGAGACAGTGCAATAAAATGGCTCAGCTCACCTGCTCAGCAAAAATGTTATCGAGGAGTACAAAAAAATCCACAGACTCATCACCATCAATACCCATCCTCTTCTTAATTTTTTTCAAGTCATCAGAGATACCTGGCTGGCGCATAGCACTCTCCATCCTATCCCTGTAAAGGAAGAAAACCAAACATTTTTCACACACCAGGATTTTTATCTTTTATTTTTCTCATGACCCAGCCCAGTTGTCCCACATCTGTGAGGGGCAGAAGATGAGCACTGCAGCATACTGAGGAATTCCTGATGTTGGGAGTCTGAGCTGCAGAAAGGACAGACACAAGGATCAGAGCTGCCTCTCTGCTCTCACAGAGACAGGAGAAAAAATTAGGATGAGACGTGAACACCCCAGAAGTGGTTCCCACAAGCAAGGGCTATGTATCAGCTAACAGATCTGGCTGTGTATCAGCTAACAGATCTGGTCATACTGGAACAGTACAGGTCTGTATCTTCAGGGAGTAGCCTTTAAGTGCCTCTTGAAAGAAGAAAGGATAGAAGCTTTGAACTGATTGCTCTATGGTGTGAGAAAAGGGCAACACCTAGCTGCTCGCTTGTAGCTTAAATCCACCTTTTACTTTGTTAGAAGCCATTTGCATCTTTATGTCACTTTAAATTTTACTTTAAAAAATTTAGCTAAGAATATCCATGCTGGCCATGTACTTCCTAGGTAGCCTGCAAGCTGAGGCAGTGCTTACTGCAGCTCAAAGTCTACCTTAACATGGTCACAAAAGGTGCAGTTGGTGGGCAGATGGGGTCAGGGAAAAAAGACTGTGCAGTCTTTAGTCCCTTTTTGGACAGGTGATGGTACTCAAAGAGGCTGAATATGCTCCTTCTAGGGGCTGTCACTGTCTAGACTAATCATCTTCCTGCAGAGTCAAGCATTACACAGTGAGCTTTTGCAAGTGAATTCTGACAACTCTTGAATTTTGGACAAAAATATGCTAATGTCCAGTCCAGCCAAACTGTAATGTATCTGCCTCTCTTTTCCATTTTCCACCCTGTGCCCAAACCTGGCACAGGCATTTCAGAGTACTGGACTGTGCAAACATGAGTGTTCTTTGTAGGATGTTCCTTATTTTACTTCCTTAGTCTTCATTAAATGTGTCAAGGCTGAGTATATTTCAGTTTCTTCAAGGTATGAATGTGACGGGAATGTTGAAATAACCCCCAAACCAGAAGCTGAATATAAAAAGAAGGCCCAATATGTTCACACTTGAAAGACTTGTTAAGGGATGTAGATGACATTAATTCTGCCCTGCAGCAATGCCACAGACTAGCTGTACATTAGCTAGTAATGAGTGTTTGCTAGACACAGACTAAATTAAATTGGTCTTTCAAGGAGAAGTCTCTATTTTATTCGGCTGCCACTGCCTCGTGTATAATTCCACTTACCAAGTATTTTATACAACTAGCTAAACACTCCAAAAGTAGAGTAAGTGGCAGGGGAAGAAATTGGGAAATGGGAAGAAAATGTGCTGTTGTAAATTACTACTGCTGAAATGAAACAGCAGTGAAATCATACGGGGAGATATTGCTGGCAATTACCTGGTCAAGCATTTCAGGCGCTGGCAGTTGTGGTAATTGGGGTAGAGCATTTCAGAGCTTGCTTCATCAGTGACAATGACAACAGATCCTGTGGAACAAGAAGGAGGTTTCTGTGATCAGTAGTGCATCTGTGTTTCTTCAGACTGCTTTAATCACTCCCACAGTCTTTGTGCTCAAGTCCAGTGTTATCAACTACCAATTCCCCCCAAGCCATCACCTGCAACACAAGCCACTGTATTTGTTTCTGTGCATTTATTTCCATAGGGATGCCTGCTGTGCACCTTGTAAAGCTTCCTAGTTGTGTGTTCACTTTTCTTAGGGTTTGTATGTGCCAAAAATTAGTCTCTGTGTCACAAAGTGTAAGGAGCTCTGGCAAGTCACTTCTACTTGTTCATGGGACTGGGTATGGAAGGAGCAGGTGTGAGATCTTTAAAATGCACAGCATATTTTCAGAACATACAAGTAGTTACCAACTGCGGGACACAGGTGAAAGTTACTACTCCAGGCACTGAACTCATATCCAAGATACTTGGGTTTCTATGAGAAACCTTTTTCAGATGTGTGAACTTTTTGCCTTCTTGATTCTGAAAAGGGTTAACATTAACCTCCTCAGCAGGTCTGAAAGAGTAGCAGAAAGATACACAAAGAAAGGGAACAAGAGAGAAGCTGGTAAAGAATCTGCAGGACCAGAAGAAGTGGGGAAGGGGGTCAAATGCAAAGAACCAGGGAAGAAGTAACAACTAGGAGCCAGAGAGAGTTAGGATGTGGAAGGTGTGTGCATCTAGGGAAGACTGAGCAAGGACAGGCACTATTCAGAAGTCTCCCCAACCTTCTTTCTGCTGTTGGTACAGCCCAGCTAGCAGGCACCGTGTGGACTCCAGATTCCGGAAAATATTAGTGGAACGGATGCTGAAACAGAGAAGGCAGTTTGTGAGGTAGCACTTTCTCCTTCATGTTAACATGGCTGCAGCTGGGGAGGTCTTGCTGGAACTAAGGGCTCTGCTTCCACCGTGGCTTTGCAAACCTGTGGTGGGACTCATCTTTTTTCACTATAGGCATCTTAGGTAGACACCTGTAATCTGAACTGCTCATCAGAGATAGTGGAGATAAATTGGCACTTCTCTGGTGTGATTTTTTCTCTCATCCTAAGGCAGATGCTCTCAGCATTACTGGTGTGAGCAGCAGGGGTTGTTTCATCTCACTGAACTTCAGCTGTTTACAGTGAGTTAAAGTGTGCCCCAGAAATGCCTGTTTCTCTTTGCTCACCACAAAAGTGCATAACAGCACTGCCAGTGGCTCAGCCTAGGTGAGAGGAATCTGTCCCTGGCATCGCTCTCAGGCAGGACTGCTGGGCAACTGGATGTTTTGTGTCACAAGTGAGATCTAGTGCCAGGCTGAGCAAAGATGAAGGCCCAGGGGCCAGGCAGTTTGCTGTGGGGTGGAGAAGGCTATGCTAGCCAGTTTCCCTAGCACAAGGCTACTTGTTAAGAGGCAGGAAGAAAGGGAAGGTACAGGAGGGAACTGAGAGACTCACAAGACCTCAGCAGGCTTAAATGTTGGTGAAAGAAACTTGGCTTCTTCCACATAGCTTCTCCTCAGCCTTTCCCCCAGGGCGAATGTCTGCTGCATCCCCACTGTTGTCAGCTGTCCTGCAACTACACCACCCTGAGAGCAAAGAAAAGGAAAGGGCTCCAGTGGACCATCGAAATAAAGAAGTCTACAGAGGAAAGAGGAACCCACCAGGAAGTATAGCCTCACCTTGAATACAGTCTTTTTGTATTGCTCATCCAAGGGTGAGTGGGGTTGAGGTCCTCCATTTAGGTCTGTCACCACGTAATCAAACTTAGTCTTAGCAGGTACATCTAAAAGAGTTGGACGCCATTCCACCTGTTTCAAAACAAATAAACAAACAAACAGTGTTTCAGCAGAAAACCTTCAAGGGCATTAAACCAAGGACTTTTAAGAGCATTAAACTAAAGCTGTAGTATTACACCGTGCTGCCTTGCCAACAACACAGCATGAAAACTAAGAAATCTCTTCACACAGCTCATAGAGAAATGAGAGCAGTGTTGCTCTCTGGATTTGCAGACCTGATGTGCAGGAAATGCAGTACTTGCTCTCCTCCCCTTGCAGAAGAAGAAATCGTAGGAAATCACAATTTCTACTCTTTGTGACACACCAAAAAGCTGTTGTAGGAAACTACCTGAGCTAAGCCCTGGTGGCTCCCCAGGCCCCCGTGGTGGGAGCCGGGGGAGCCAGATCACTCGTGTTAACGAGGCAGGAACCATATGCTGAGCACCAGCTGCAAGGTGCTGAGCAAAGTCTTGGCCTTAGAGCAAAGTCCATGGGCACAGCAGTCCCGGGATGCCCATCCCTGCATCCTGCCCCTGAGGGCTCCCTGCAGTTGCAGCAATTGTTCCCGCTGGTGTCACCTGTCCCACTAATGTGCTATCGCTGTTCCACTTTACAGAATCACAGAATTGATTAGGTTGGAAAGGACCTCGGAGATCACTGAGTCCAATCTAGGACTGAACACCACCATGTCACCCAGACCACAGCACCACGTTCAGTCTTTCCTTAAACACCTCCAGGGATGGTGACTTCAACACATCGCGGAGCAGCCCATTTCAATCTCTAATCACCTTCTCTGTAAAGAAATTCCTCTGAATGTCCAAGCTCAACCTCCCGTGGCACAAATTAAAGGATGTATCCTCTCATCCTGCCACTTGTTCCCTGGGAGAAAAGCCTGACCCCCACCTGACTACAACCCCCTTTCAAGAAGTTGTAGATAGTGATAAGGTCACCCCTGAACCTCTTTTCCAGACAAAACATCCCCACCTCCCTCAGCGGCTTCTCCTAACCCTTGTGCTCCAGATCCTTCCCCAGGTCCATGGCCTTTCTCTAGGCTCCCTCCACCCCCTCAGTGTTCCTGCTGACTCGAGGGACTGAAAACCGGACAGGGATGATAACTGCCCAGCTCCTCCTGGCCACGCTATTGCTGATCCAGCCCAGGATGCCACCGGTGTCCTTGGCCACCCGGGCACACTGTGGCTCATGTTCAGTCGCTGTCAACCAGCACCCCCAGGCCTTTTTCCACTGGGCAGCTTTCCAGCCGCTCTTACCCAAGCCCGTAGCGCGGCATGGGATGCAAGCTCCCAAATTCCCTCGCTTTCCCCTCGGGAATTACTCTCGGTATCGCCTCGGGAAGGGGAATAAACGCCAAACCATCAGGCTGCCGGGAGCAAGGCAGGAGCACAGCCCGCTCGGCCGCCGGCTCGGGGTCGGGGCACCCCCCGTACCGCCCCTG
>VXAC01007106.1:540504-593490 GCA_013399225.1 Rhipidura dahli | reverse complement strand
CAGCGCGGACTGCGGCTCCCGGCGGGCGCCGCGCAGGGAACCGGGCGGTGCTGGGCGGGACCCGCGGCGCCCCCGCCCCGATGGGGGCACGGCCGGCACCCCAGCCCGGCAGCGCTTCGGTGCTGCTGCTCACCGGCTTTATTTAGTTCTCCTCCCCGGGGGACTCCCCGGGCGGCAGCGTGCACAGTAACTCCGCGTGGCATTCCAGGCTTGGGGCAGAGTGGCTGGAAGGCGGCCCACTGGAAAAGGACCGGGGGTGTTGGTCACAGCGGCTGAACTTAGCCGGGTGTGCCCGGGTCGCCAAGGAGGCTAATGGCATCCTGGGCTGTATCACAAATAGTGTCCAGCAGGAGCAGGGCAGGGATTGTCCCTCCGTGCTCGGCACCGGTGAGGCCACACCTCGAATGCTGTGTCCAGTTTTGGGCCCTTAAATACAAGAAAGGCACTGAGGGGCTGGAGCGAGTCCAGAGGAGGGAAGGGTCTGGAGCACAGGTCTGATGAGAAGCCAGTGAGGGAGCTGGGGGTGTTCAGCCTGGAGAAAAGGAGGCTCAGGGGGAACTTACTGCTCTTTACAACTCCCTGAAAGGAGCCAGGTGGGGTTTGGCCTCTTCTCCCAGGGAACCAGCGACAGGACCAGCAGATATGGCCTCAAGCTGCACCAGGAGATGTTCAGGTGGGACATTCAGAGGGATTTCTTCATAGAAAGGCTGATTAGATACTGGAATTGATGCCTTTTCCTGGTTTTAAAGTCTAGAGTCAAACACGGTTAGAAGGGAAAAAAGGGATTTTACCTTGGTATTTATTTTAAGGATCCTTAGGCACACCACGTCCAGGTGGAATGCACCTCCATGCACCCTGCAATGCACACCCAGTGCCCCCACCAAAGATCTGGTATATCATTATAGGTTTTACTAACTAATATACTTATCAAAAATTCCCCAATTAGAGATTCAAATGAGCCCCCCTCCCCAAGAAACCTTCCCCTGGATGGTTCTATCTCAGTTTACAAAATGTGTTCTGGAGAGGACCTTGGGCTCTGGGCACACTGATCTCTCACTACGAAGCTTCTAAAATGTTCAGTCTCCCAGCTTGACAAACAAGTCCAAAAATGTAGGCAAAAGCACTAAGAATATAGAAGTTGTAAAAAGGTCTAACAGGGGTATAAAAGAAAAGACAAAAATCATCATGGCATCAGAATGAGCTGCCCGAGGAGGTGTTGGAGTCACCGCCCTGGGAGGTGTTCGGGGAGCAGGGCAAGGGTGAAGGAGAAAGAGGAGGGAGAGGATGGTGCCCTGCACAAAGGCCAGAGGGTGGAGCCGCTGCGGGTGGTCAGAGGTTGGCACAGACACCAGGACGTGCAGAGGGGGGATTTTGGTCATCTCCTCGTGTCTCTCAAAGCCCTGCAGTGCTCAAAGGGTTACCTCAGTTTTCTGAGCTTAGAGTATGTGAAACACAGAGGCACAACAAGAGCAGAGAGAGAAGGGGGAAAAATATTTCAGAAGCCAAGAAAATAACAAATGAAGAAATCATAACAAATGAAGAAATCAAGCCTAAATCTTGTGTTGCAAGAGAGCGAGGGGGTCAAGAATGCTGAGGGGAGAGGGAACAGGAAAAAGTAGTTAAGAGGGGGAGGGAGGGAGGGTGGAAGAGAGATAGAGGTGATGTGATGGAAGTGAGCAGGGAGAGAGGCTCACAGTGAATTTATTTGTATTTCCATTTGAATGTTACCTTGGAAGAAAACCCCGTTTCCTGTGAAGTTGTGAAGACTGGGACTGCGGGGTCCCTCCTGGGTGGTGCTGGCTGCTGCCAAGCAGCATTGCTGGTGAGATGTATTTTAGAATACACCACGCCACAGCAGGTGCGTGCAATTAGAGGAGACATCTCCAAAATAGCAGGCGGCTGTCAATTTTTTAGCAAATGGTGTTGCCCTGGTTTTTTTTCTTCGTCCAGCTGTGTAGAAATTTATTCTAAGATGCGCCATTTTTACAGAAACATTTTCAAAGGACCTGTTATTTTTACCCTTCTGTTGCTTTTTGTGACCAGATGAGGAGCAGAAGGTGAATCCAATGGCCACCAGGGGTGAGTTTTTTTCCACTGAAGGAAAGTTATGAACTTTAATGAACAAGCAAGTTTCAGGAAACTTTCCACTCTGAAAGCAGAGGCCAAATTTCCTCCTGGCTGGAATTTAACCAAATTGCAATGATTGCTGTCTTTGCAAAATATTACCAGTGCTATCATTTGCCTTTTACAGGGCTTCAAAAATGTATCACACCTCAGAACACTCCGTCTTGATAAGTTTGCATTTACATCCTCCTTTTTTTTTAAGAAGAGGGAACTGAGTCATCGTGACCGTTGTAGTTTGACCAAGTCACACAGTTGCTGTGTGCGCGATACATTGGTAAGGCGTGAAGCAAATGATAACAATTAGATTTTTTTTTGTTCTGCAACGTGGATTGAAATTAAATAGTGCTTAAACAATACCCACAAAAGAAACAATTTAACCTAATGAGTTTGTGTGGTTTACTGGTTTTTTAGACTAAGTGAACACCTTGTCCCTGAAGAAAGGTAAAGGATGGCCAGGTTGGATGGGGTTTTGAGCAACCTGGTCTAGTTGAAGGTGTCCCTGCCTAGGGGTGGTTTGGAACTCGATGATCATGAAGGTCCCTTTCCAACCCAAACCACTCTATGATTCTATCATTCTTTGAAAGGGCTGTAGCTCTTTGTGGTGTAAATCAGGTATTTACTGTAAAATGTTTGTATGATAGAGGCACAAATAGCATTTGGATGCCCCTGAGGGAGGTGGGTTTATTTCCCCCCGATTGGCAGGGGTCGGAAAATAGATATGTTGCCTTGACTTCTTTGGTTCCTTCACCAAGTGCTTTTTGCTCAGCAGGGAGAGTGAACTGGAAATGTTCTCCCACAGGTCTTCACCACACAGGCTGCAGCTGGGCTGGGTGCAGGAGAAGGGTGGCTTAACCAGCCTGGTGTGACTGCCCAAAGTGGGCACGAGCAGCTCCTGCCAAGCACGCTATCTCCATGTCCCAGCCTTGTTTTGGGGCAGCTCCACCTCTGGGTGGTGTCCTGCTGCTCTGCTCTAGCACAAAGTGTTTTCCTGCTCTTCAAAATACTTCTTCCACACCAAAATGTTCTCAAGGATGGCTCTCTGAGGGCAATGAAGGTGCTTTTGCTCTGGTCCCTTGAAGTGATCCCAGCTACTGAAATCTCAAATGCAACTTGGGCAGGAGTTTGTGCAGGATTCATGTTTGGAATCACAGGCTGCTGCATCCTGCAGCCAAAAGAGCTTTCTCCATTCCCAGCTGTGGAGCTAATGATGATGTTTCTGTGTCCTGCAAGGACTAATGACCAGAATGGCTATTATAAACCAGTCAGTCTGGGCATGGAAGCTGTACTGCCTTCACAAAAGGCTGAACTTTATTTATAAATGGTTCAAAGTGTGCCGTGCTGCTTCCTGTGGAGCTGTATCACTCTTGTCTCCTCCAGTCTGTCTGTTGTGGTGAACCTTGTAGCCAGCTGCTTTGTGAGCAAGGCGCCTGGGGAAATGGAAGGAATGTTTCCACTCCTAAAGTCTGTGATCCTTTGGGGTGGAATTGGCAAAAATAAACCCTTAAATTCCACTGTAGACCAAGCCCTCCCTGCAAGACACCATTCATGGTACAGTGTGCAGATCTTACGCATCTCGTCTCATTTTCTGCATGCTTTCACATCAGTGCTCTACCTTCCAGCAGTGAAATGATGTGTGTCAATACTTGCAGGTCATAATTTAATTCCTGAATTCCTGCAGGTTATGTGGGAGAGTCCCAGAAGTCGGAGTTGTCGGATTTAGGGCTGGCACCGTGAGGGCAATTTTGGAGATTTGCTTCTATGTATTTTAGAAACAGGTTATCAGACAGTTGGTAGTTTCCTGCCTCTTTTACCTGGGAAGATGTGTCTTTCCCTTCCTCTTCTTTGTCATTTCCAGGCTTGGGCATTTGGCCATTGTCAGTGTGGCAGCGGGAGAGCTGGAAGCCGGCCGCGTGCTGGCGACGGACCGACTGTGCCAAGGTTCATCCCCTGCCCCGTAACCCAGCACAGAAGATGCATTCCCTGCCTTCTGTTTTTCTTTTGTTCCAACTTTGTCATCCTAAACTGGATGGTGCCTGCAGCCATCTGCTGCATTTGGTAGTCTGCGGCATCACGCCGACTCAATTATGCGCCGCTCTGGGAGAACAGCAGGCCAGTTTTCTCTTCAGCTTTGAAAGAGTGCTTTTGCCTTGCACAGGGGAGCTGAGGGAAGCGGAGCCTCCAGAAGCAAGCTGCATAAGCTGTTCCCAGCCATGTCAGGTGGACTCTCCGTGCCTGTGCAGCCCAGGTGCGATGGGAGAACTGCCAGTCTGTCACCGTGCCCGAGATGCTGCATACTGGGACTTGGTGCTCTGATGCCGTGGCAGATGTGCTCCCCTGTGGCAGCACTTAACCATTTGGCACTTTTGAGCTCTATCACCTCATTTGCTTTTTGTGATTATGTATTAAACCAAGGGATTAAACCAAATATTTTGGGATGATAAGAAATTAAAAAGGACATAGTGCAGGTGTAAATTACATTTGCTTTTTTTCAAAACAACCATGAGAGAAGGGCTTCAAAGAGATGATGTTGAGCCTTACAGTGGATTCCTAGCAAAGTTGTTTTGTTATGCTTTCATACTCAGAGAGAAGTGACCAAGTAGGAGGATTTATGTGTGTGATTCAGCCTGTGACATCAGTCTTCTTCTTGTGGTGGGCAGAGGACACATAACTGAAATCTGGGGTGAAATGTTATTTTTTGAATTTTTTTTACAATTTTTTCTGCAGGTTTAGGATAAATTTTGAGACTCCAAGACTGCTTCATCTTTTCTTCTTTGCCTTCCCTACAGCTAGTGGACCTGATGGGTTTCAACATGCAGCCATCCACATTTGCTGTTTGAATCCTTCTGGGCTGTCCATAGTGCCCTGATCCTTTTTCCTCTTCAGTAAATTCTCCTCTTCGTTACATGAGGATAGGGGTTAGATCAAGTGGTGGGGAGCTAGAAAAGAGGGACTTGTGCTATTTACATGTAAGACATTTCTGGCCCCACCAGCTGTTCCCTGTGGGTTATTTTCAGAAGGGCAATAATCCACAGGAGGTCAGGAGGGTGGGATTGTGTGAATATGTCGGGTGAAGGACGTCAAGACACTTGGAAGTACCAGGCCTTGTCATGATGGAGTGTCCAGATCCCAGATGATTCTGAATGGGAGAACTCAAGGAGAGTTCTTGGAGTGCTGCTTGCATGGCTAGGAAAGGCTGCTCAGATGGGTGTTTGTTCACTGTTTTCAAGAGTCGTCTGTGTTTACACTGCTGGCAGGACCACCTGTTCTTTTTTTGAACAATAATATGTGTGTGTGTGTATGTGTATTGCTGCATTTCTACACTTATTTTTAGCCCTTTCTAAAAACCCCTGACAGGTTTGAAAGATGCTCTGGATTGTGAGTGGTGCCTGGTGGCATTGCTCGCATTGATGGTTGTCAGAATTTCCATGCTAAATCTCTGCTTTGAGTGGTTTATAACTCATCCATCTATTTTAGGTCCTGCAGCTCTCATACCCTGGAAAAAATAAAATAAAATAAGAAAAACAAAGAACTTTTAAAAAACAACCTTTTCCCTACAGATTTGTTGGGAAATCAGACTTGTTGGCCTAAACAAGAGTTTTTTAAAGCAGACATTGAGTCTTGTCACTTTGTTTTTCAGCACCTGATTGCAAATGTGTGGCGGGTCTCTTTGATGTGTTTCATGTGGTCAAATGCAGAAGATGTTTTTACATCAGGCTGATACAGGCACTGGGTCATGTAAAACGTGAGGGAGCCAACAGCAGTTAGCTCTGAGGAAGCATAAAACCAGCTGAACTACAGCAGAGGTTGGGCAGTCTCCACATCTGGCGTGACACCAGTTGCGGAGTCACAGGGTGAATGCTCCTCGTATCAAGAACTAGCAGAGAGATGAGACAGACCATGGATTTTTACATTCATAAACAAAAGACATGCACTTTGCTATTGCGTGCAATCAGCAAGAGAAATCCAGCACAAAGCAGCAGCTTTGTGATAATTTGAAGGCATACATAGTTATCCTTTATTAACTTTATGGCCCATGTTTTGGGAGTGTCTCCTGTCCATGCAATGCACAGCAGGTCACAGTTGTTAATCTGCACCGTTCCCTGGTGAAGTGCTACAACACACCCTGATAATTGCTGGTGCCCAGGTGTTGGGAGGAGATTTAATTGAAAGCTCTGGTGCTGCTGAGAACCCGTGGCAAAAGAGGCAACAGCACACAGCTGAACTGACCCATGCAACAGTGCTGGAAGGAGCGAGCTGCATCTCTGCTGAGAGTTTTCCCAGGTTTTGAAAGCTGTTGGAATGTTGGCTGCAAACAGTGCATTTGTATGCAGGCAGCAGGTGCTAATTCAAAAGGTAAATGAACTTGAAACTGGCTCCTGAGGCACAGTGAGGAGTGTGGAGGCAGCACTGGGGACTTGAGCTGAATCAAAGTTGGGGTAGTTCCTCATGCAGCATTCAGCAGGCCATTCAAACTCAGATTATCTTTTGGCAGATGGGAATAACACTTACTCCCTGTCTCTCCAGGAAGGCTGTGAGGTAGCAAACGTACCTGCAGAAGGCTTTTTATGTGCAGGAGCTCAGCTGTTTTTCACACTGTATTAGTAGCTGTTTGAATGACAGCTATGACCTTTTCTTCAGGTCTTTTCTGACAGCTCCGGACCCTTATGGTTATGGAAACACTGCTATTACAAAATGGAAATAGTTGGGTTGCTTTTGTGCATGTTGCCTGGGCACACACACAGTGTTGCTCAAGACACAGAATTTTAAACTCTTTTATCCTGATTTGTCTCCCCCTGCAACTGATTTTTCTGAAGACACAAAGGTGTTTTTATTCTGGTTCCCCTGTACATCCATTGCCTATCTCAGGTCATGGCATTCCTGTGGGTTCTCAGCACCTCCTTAGTGGGAGGCAGGGGCCACTGTATTTTTTTCAGATGGGCATTTCAGGCAGGCAAAGCCACAGATGACTTGCCTGTTGTCAGACATAAAGCTTCTTGGAGCAGGAACCTGAGGGCACTCTCCAAATTTCCAGGCTGGTGCCTGAGCTGCTTGTCCAGGCTCAGTGTTATCTTTTGCTGCTGTTCTGATCCCATCTGGCTGTCAGCTGTACCAGCCAGCACTCCGTGGGTATTTATGCTGCTGCCAGTTCTCATGTCTCAATTGGGGGTCATTTAATGTGGGTGACTGAGATTCCTGGAGAGGAAGAATTTGAAGTATCCCAGACAATGGTATGGCTGACATAATTTTCGTCATAAGACTGTGCTTTACTATTAATTTTAAGGATTGTTGACACACATGAGTTTTTCTAGGACTTCAGGATCTGTGGTTTTAGCCATAAAAAGGGTCAGAGGCACAACAGTCTTGGTATTGGAGTTTAATATCCTTTTCATGTGAATAAATGGGAAGAGAAACATATGATTTAAAATTTCCAGTGATGGTGAGATTTTAAGAAAGAGGCAGCACAACCTTTTTCATGATGCATTTGGCATTTTTGAAGAAAGGTTCCTGGTAAAGCCTGACTGCAGGTCATCAGAGTCAACACCTGAGTCAGAGAACGGAATGGAGCACGTCTCTCTCTTAGTAAAAAACTTTATTGCATGTTCTCTTACTCTCAATTACTCTAATTTGAAGTAGGGGAGCTAATGAATATTGCTAAATGGTTTGAAACAAACAGCAGCACTGTGGACAAAAAATAGTCATTATGAGCTGCACTGTATCAAGCACAGTGAATTTTTCACAGATTTGTAGGTTTTAATGCTGGGGTGACTGGTCTGGCTGTTTGCTTAGTGAAGGGGAGAGGACCTTACCCAGTAATTTCCAGTGGGGTCAGTGACTTCTATTGGTACCAGTGCACACCTTTTAAAATCCTATTATCACAACAATTAGAAATTACCTCATCCCTAGACTGTGCTTTCCAGTTGTTAATTAAAATAATAGTTCTCATTGTAAGAGTGCTTCCTGTTAGAAGGGCAGTCAGCTGTCCGAAACATTGCTCCTTTTGCAAGAACTTGCATATCAGGATGAAAATCCTTCTCACCTTTGTCTTGGGAAGTGAAACAGAGACTGCAGACTCCCACTGCAGGCCAGTCTGTGGTGCAGGGATGCTGGGATGCATGCCCCATGCCACTGCATGAAAGTACAGAGCAGCCAGGGCTGCCTGTGTTTGTGTGTGTGTGTCTGAGATGCTGTAGATGTGTGATGCTGTGAGGTGGATGTGTTCTGCAGCCTCGCTGCTTGCTTAGAAATGCACCTGGCATGATGGCAACCCTGATTTGGGGTGTGGGAGGAGCACTTTGGAGTGTGCCAGGTGTGCACTAGGGCAGGAAAAGGGATAAAGCAGCTCAGGTTTTTTCCTTTGATGATCTGGAGCTCTCAGGTGCACATCACTTCACTGTGATGTGCTTGAGTGGCCAGAGATATCCATCAGGAATCAGTGAGGATTATTCTGAGTTCTCTTTCATTTAATTAATATCTTTATTGTTGATTTAGGACTGGGTTCTTTAATGCACTTTTCAGAAAGTCCTCAAATTCCTCTCTGAAAATGTCAGAGATGAATCTGGTGAAGCTGGAAATAGGGAGAGCAAAGTGTAACTCTATCCTAAGAAAATACAAGGCCACAGAGGGGAAAAAAATAAGCCCAAACTTAATTTCAGGCAAAAAGAACAGGTGAGAAAAGAGTTCTCGTGATCTGCAAGGGTTGAAAAAAATGAATTGAACTGAATGTGATAAATGAATATGAATTGGAAAAAAGCACATTTTTCTGTGAATATGCAAAAAAGATGATGGTAATTTCTGCTATGCATGTGTACCTAAGTGCTTTCTTGAATCTGGGCTGAAGTGGAAGAAAAGCAAGGTGGGAAAGAAAAGATGGTTTTTGCAATGGCTAATTTTGGACACTTGTTTCTGAGAAGTCTTGCCTGTAGTCTGGCACACATCAAACTGGTTCTGTCAGAAGCACTTTTCAACCTCAAACTTTGTTCCCAGGCCGAAGAGCTGGCACGGCATTTACTCCAAAACCCAAACAAATAGCAGCAAGTTTCTGACCTCAGGCTTGCCTCTTGCTGCTAATCTGATTCCTTTTAAGGATAGGAGCTGGTGGTTAACATAATTTCCAGTGAAACCCTGCTTGCAGCTGAACATGAGAGTGTTGAGTTTTGCTGGAGCTGTTGATAAAAATGTCGTGGCCACACACCCATATCCAGTTTCTAGGAAAATCTTTCTATGTGTCTTTTGCATTCTTTACGTTGTCATATGGCTGACCATCACTGACGTGCCTTCTTAAGATTAGGTTCATATCCAACATGAGCATGAAATTTAACTCTCTCATGGGTCCCTACCAGTTCATTTTGACCCCTAGCTTGGCCCCATCTGCTGTACTCCTTTCTGTCTAAAGCAACTTTATCATAAGGAGGAGCTCTTGCATATGGATAGTGAGTCACAAACCCCAGCTCTGAGTAATCCCTGAGCAGCTCCCTGCTGTGATCCAGCCCCAAGAGGTGCAGATGTCCTCTCAGAAAATAGCAGGGGTCTGCAGCAGACTTGGTCTTGCTCCTGCAAACACTGCAGTGGGGTTGTTTTTCTTGCCTGTCAAGTGCCAGCCAAACAAAATTTGTAACACAGAAATGAAAAGAGAAAGAAAAAAGCCTAATCTTCTAATAAAATGTAGCCACCTCGAGGGAGGAGAGTGGCTTAATGTAGCAGTCCTACAGGCATCAGTCGGGGAATAATTTTAAAGGAATATGTAAATATTGCAGCTTTTCTGTGTTTTGATTTCTGACTTGCTCTGGGGGCATACTTTTTTCCAACATGTGTGGAATGATTGCTTTTATTCACCCAGAGACCAGTGGATTTGGGTTAATAGGTTGGCTATGAAGCCAGGCATGGTAGAGGACAGGGGAGCAGGTTTTATGCTGGTGCTGCAGTGTCTTCAAAGAACCACAGAGTCACAGAAAATGCTGGGTTGGAAGGGACCCATCAGGCTCATCAAATCCAACTCCTGGCCCTGCACAGGACACCCCAAGAGTCACACCATGTGCCTGAGAGCATTGTCCAAACACTTCTTGAACTCTCTCAGATTGGTGGTGTGACCCCTTCCCTGGGGAGCCTGGCCAGTGCCCAACCACCCTCTGGGTGAAAAGCATTTTCCTGATATCCACCCTAAGCATCCCCTGACTCAGCTTCATGCTGTTTCCTTGAGTTCTGACACTGGTGACGAGAGTGAAGAGATCAGTGCCTGCACCTTCTCTTCCCCCCATAAAGAAGTTGTAACTGCAATGAGGTTCCACCTCAGTCTCTTCTCCAGGCTGAGCAAACCCAGCAACCTCAGGTGCTCCTCATAAGGTTTCCTGTCCAGACCCTTCACCATCCTCGTGGCCCTCCTTTGGACACCTTGTGCTTGGGAAGTGTAAGGGCTGGAAAGGGAAGGACAAAGCCCTCTGTTTAGGTGCACAAAAGGGTGATAAGTGTTCATGTGGAGAAGCTGCTGAACCTTCCCAGGGGAACTCCATGAGCAGCCAAGAAGTCAGGGTCCTCTGTACCCCTTGTCCACATCCATCCTTCTGTGTGATTCCTGCATGGGCATGAAGGATTCCAGTGCCTAGGAGCCAGTGGAAGGGACCTAAAAGTATGTTCGAAGTAACCACCATTTCCACCAGGTTCTCTTAGGTGTTTTCCATTACTAATCTAAATGCATTTAACTGCCCTTAAAATGTCTTTTGGTCTCCAGTGGAGGTGTGTTGTGTGGTTTGTGACTGGCTACACAGCACTGGACTGGTTACACAATACTGTTCGTGCTTCCTGAGGGCTGGAGGAGCACAGAGCTGCCTCTGGGGTGGATATTGACCCATATGAAGTTAAAATTTGGTTTCCTTGACTGACATTTACTTTCTGAGAACTCTGTTGCCCGTCAAACTCAATTGCTCAGATGTCTGTGGGAAACCAGTGGTGGTATGTGAATGTGGCCTCAGCAAATTCATTTTTAAAAATGTGAACCAATGTTCACTGAAGGAAAAATGAAGCAGCTCTGCATTATTTGGCTACAGTGAATCTTAGGAGCCCATTTGATGCTATTTCTTTTTCTGTCATCAGACTTTCATGACAAAGTTATATATGTATGGTGTTACAATTCCCGAACTCCCCAGAAAGATCTTTAATCATCTAGACCATATAAGCCATGAACACTTCAGGCAAATGCAAAGCTATTAATTTTGCACTTCAAAGTCACAGTTTTTTCCCCTACAAAATGTATCTTATAGAGCTGCCACTCTCCATCCTCGTTCTCAGTCTACCCATACCTCTGGTGCCGCTGCTATCCCGAATCACTGAAAAGTTCTTTATTCACCAATGTGTGCAGAACCTGCCATCAGCCCTGCAGAGGCTCCCCTCCTGTCACCCCTGCTGGGAGGAGGTGCTGGATTCCCTCAGGGGCACTTAGAGCCTGGGCACCCTTCTGACCACACTGCCTGAGCCTCCCAAGGGAGCTCCCCTGGGATCAGCAGTTCCCCTCGTGCCTGTGTTAGTCCCAGGTTTCCCAGGAGGCAGCAATGCCAGCAGGGAAGCTGCTCTGCAGTGCCTGCCATTGCTGTGTGTCAGGCTCTCTGCCATGCTACGCTGACTTTTTGAGTTCTGAATTTCTGCCTTCTTTGCACGTTGGCCATTTGCAGCCCAGAAAAGCGTGGTCCCGTTCCTATGAACTTGCAGTGCTTTTGTTCCTTGGGGTTTGGGTCTTCCTAATTCCTTGGCCTCAGTGATGTTTCATGGAAAAGTGTTTGAAGGGAGATTGTGTGGTCATCTTCTTACCTATTCCCTACTACCAGTCTGAAATGTTATCAGCATTGAATTTACTTGAGTGTTGTCTTGCCCACATATTCTGGAAGAGGAACCAACTTGCTTGACCCATGTCCTCTAGATCAGCCATTACTTTTGAGTCTCTCTCTCAAATTTCTCTTAGCCTGCTCAATTGTCCCTCTGTGCTGTTCATGGAGAGGAACTCAGAGGCATGACCTTGTCTCAGTTCAATACTTTATTAGTTTTGGCATTCTATGTGTTTTTAAATATAGGTTTTCCTTTTATAGGATTAAGTATTTCTGTTTTAAAGGCTTGTTGAAACACATTTCTCCGTCCTTCTATCTCAGGCTCACCAGCTGATCAGCACAAGGCTGTAGATCAGAACTGACCTCTGGTTCCTTCAGCACCAGCTAGAGGAGAAAATTATTTGAGGTGTGCTGCCTGGGGATGGTGTCTCTGTCAAACGTTGGTTCCAGCTGTTGCTGGAGAATTCACAGTTCTGAGAGTCTGAGCAGTCCCAGCAGCTAGAATTGGAGAAAAGACGGGCAAGAACAGAATGAAAAGCTCTCATGTTTTCTCTTTTCTTCCTCTCAGAGCATTGTCTTTGTAATGCTGCAATTTGAAGATTGAGTGCCTATCCAAGGACTGAATTTAGTCTGTAATGTTGATCCAGGTCACTACTATAAGATTGTCTGCCTATCCATGAGGTACAAAGCAATATATACTAAATCTGTCTGAAAGGACAGGCCCTCCTGGAGTAAATGTGTTCCTATTGTGGGGTGACAGCCTGGCCAACCTTGACAGTGGGGTCCAAGAATCACAAGTTTATGGTCTGTCAGCTAGTGCAAACATCCATCCATCCATCCATCCATCCATCCATCCATCCATTAAACATCCCCCACTTCTTATACCTATAAGACAGAACCGTGGAGGCATTAAGAAATGAGTGGCAGAGGAAAATTATCTGCTCTGATACCTGCAATCTCTAGGATGAGAGAGAGCTGGGATTGTTGTACTCCTCTCAAAGATCACCAAAACCCCACCTGTGAATGTGGTTGGATCACAGAGGTCTGAGACAGCACAGAGGAGATCCTTGTCCTCTTTTTTCAGCTCTACCTTGCCCTCCAGCAGAGCTTGTAGCTCAGAGTTTTTAAAGTTTGGTCTATTGCTTGTTTTAAACCAAGAACAGCTTATTAGACAAGGTCTGTGTTCATGCTTGAGTGGCTTTACTAAACATTAATGTCACTCAATAGCCAAGTGTTCCACGGGGAGTGCTCCTGACTTCCCCTTTGCCTGTCTCTGGCAGCAAGGTGGCACCCTGAGGTGCAGGCACACTCAGGGCTGTGCACATGCCAGCTAAAAACCCTGCAGGACCAATCCTGCCTTCCTGCTGCACTGTGGGGCTGTGGGTGCTCAGGTGGCATCCTCACTCCTGGGCTGAAAACCCCCGAACCAAGGCTCCTTAATCTTAAAGGGTCTTAAAGACTAATTTCTAATGCAGTTAAAGGTCCTTGTCCCAATGTCCTCATTGAAATCTGGATTCATTCTTTATGCCCCCTCTCAGGCTCCTTGCTGGGACTCAGTACTTTGCTGGTCTCCAGCTTCCCAGCCTGCAGAATCCCATGGGATGGGAGATTGTGTGGGGAAGGGGAGGAAGGGCACTTCCTTTGGGTGGACAGGGGGATCCAAGGCCAGAAGGAGGGAGCCTGTGAAAGTTGGAAAGTGGGAGAGCAAAGGATAAATTTCAGAGGAAGGACATAGCTAGGAGAAGAAATGGATTTTTTTTGGGCTGGGCAAATACATCTTAAGAGATTTGAATACCCACAGGAACACGGCAGAGATGGTTACCAGTGGATTCTCTCAAGGCCTTGTCTCTTAAAAAGACTTCAGGGCCCTGCTCCTGCATGGACAAGCAATTATATGCTTGGGGGACAGGTTTTGCTTCCCTCTTCCTGCTGAGTTGTCCTCACATCCCAGGTGGCTTCTCTGGGTATGGAGGTGTGCTAGGATATGCAAGGAAATGCAGGGAGCGAGCGTTTTCAAGGGGATGGAAGCTCTGCTCTCTGACCAGCTCCTTAGTAATGCAGAGGCAGGCAGGGGAGCTGGGGGGGCTGTTTCTGTTAGCCAGTCAATCAATCATTTCCCTCTGTTTATTATTTATCCCCTTGGCCAAACCCTCCCCTCATTCCTGCCACTCTGGGCAATGGGAATTTTTGTGATCTCTGAGCAGCAGAGGCTGGCGGGCAGCCTGACCCCTGCTAGCAGCTCATTCTCAGCCATGTGAGAGGAGAAACATCCACAAGGAGATGACGGAGTTAGAACTTTATTAGGAGAAACCTAGACATGACTGACTAAAATCTCATGTTAAGGAAAACACACAGGTCTTTTCAGGATTAAAAAATACAAATATATAAAAACTTACAAACAAAAACATGGTTTCCCCTATCTGACTGTGACTGTGAATATGTACGGGGAGCTGTACCAAAGCTGTGGATCAGGAGCAGGGATTCACTTTCAGTGGCCCTAAGAGAGGCAATGGCTCAGTCCCCTCATCAGCTGGTCCCAGGCCATTCACTTGTGCAGTCCAGCGTTGGGAAGTTGTGGCCTGTGTCTGAAAGGGCAGTGCAGGGTAAACAACAGGGAGCAGCTTGGCTCTCTTCAGCAGATCTTTAACAGAGGCGTGTCGGCTCTGCACTGAGGAAATGCATCTTGAAGGGGAGCTACCTGCACACCTCACCCACCAGACTCACAGGGCACCCTTGGGCCCCAGTGGTTGCTCTGAGAAGCTACAGCAGGGGGAAGACCCGGTCCATGGGTGGTTTCTAATGCTGTGTGTGCTAGGGATGAAGTGGAGAGGATGGCCTGGTGGCAGAGCAGAGACAACTTGACCTGTGCTGGCTGCCAAGCTTGAGAGAGCAGGCAGGAGCTGAATGATGTGCAGGACCTGAGGAGAACTCTTTCTGTTTGCAAAAGATGCTGAAGTGTTGCGGTAGTTTGGTGAGAAGACACAGGCCGTACCTCTTCTGCAGATAAACAGGGGATGCTTTTCTCTCAAGTGGGCAGCTGGCAGCACCCTTTCAGCAGCGTTCAGGTTTCTTGAAAGATGAGTTTCAAAATGGGGAAAACCACTTTGTTTCCACGTGATACTCGTAAGATATCTTTTCTCACAGGAGAGAGTCTCTATTGCTGTTAATGGGTGTCCTGCTGAGGATTGATGACATGAGTATCTTGGGAAGATTCCCCAGTCTTCATCAACTGGTCATCTAAGTGATTTCCCTGGGGCCAGTTTGCTGCACTTCCTTAGGAATGAGGAAGGGATTCCAATGTTAGACATGAGGCAGCTGTGCACTGGGGACCACGGATGTCCTTATTTATGGGGAAGAGTTGTTATATACACAGTGTCAAAAAATTCAAGTAGGATTTATTGTGTAGGTAAACTGGTATAAAATATCTGGGCTCAGGTAGAGAAAGGGAAGGTTAGAAAGAGCCAAAATGAAGCAGATGAATCTTTCTTTCAGAAAGCCTGCTGGTGTGTTTCTGTTCCCTGCAGGTGAGAGAAGCTTCTGCTCAGTATAATTGCCAAGCTGATGTTGCAGATGTTGAATAGAGACCACAGAAGATGTAGAGGTCTGCTCGGTCTGTTGAATACAGTGACACAGTGGACACCCACCGGGCAGCCTCAGAAGTATGCTGGCCTGTGCTCTACCAGGCTAAGGGAGGGGAGTCTCTGATCCCCGTGGGTCCCATGATGAAAATACGGCTGAGGGCTTCATATCCCGAGATTGGTGTCTCTCTTCAGTGCCTTTGGCTGCCCCTGCCTTCAGCTGTGAGAGGTGCTGTCTGCAGTACAACGATGAAGTTTGCTGGAAAGGACAGAGAGAGGATATGAAAACAGAGAGGTTAGGGGCCAGAGTTTGGAGTCCACTTTGCAGAAGTTTTACTGAGCGCTGGGACAGCTTCTTCTCCTCGTGCCAGCTGGAGACAGGTCACACAGACAAATCATCCGACCTTGCCTTGCTGCTGGCACGGCTGGCCTTGCTGAACCGGCGTTTCTCGTTGAAGTAGTTCTCGGGGAAGGCAGGTGCCGCACACTCGCTGGCCACCTCTGGACTCTCCACATAGCTGGACTTAATGAAGGGCCCCTCCCCAGCAGCATCCTCCTGGCCGTGGACCCTCTCAGTGGCGAAGTTGGCGGTGTTCTGCTGGGAGGCCATCTTGTTGCTGAAGGGGCTGATGAACTTCCCGTTGGGGCTGGACAAGCACTGGTTAAAATCCGGCGGCGGGGTGTACATCTGTGCCCTCTCTGCCTGTGGGGCTGACTCCAGCCTGCCAGGGGCTGTGCTGGGGCTGGCTTTGTAGGACCGGGAGCACCTCTCCTTGGCTTTCTTCCAGCCCAAGTGGTACAGCTCGGCCAGGCTGAGGAAGAGGGAGAGCACTGCCACGGCCAGCATGAAGACGATGAAGACGTTCTTCTCGGTGGGGCGGGACACGTAGCAGTTGACGGGGTGGGGGCACGGTGCCCGCTGGCAGATGTACAGTGTCTCCAGGAAGATGCCATACAGCACGTACTGCCCCACAATGAAGGCCACTTCCATGGCAGTCCGAATCAAAATGCTGTAGACGTAGGTGTTCAGCAGGCTGCCCCTCAGGATGATTTGGCCTCCTGCTTCATCCCAGCCAGACAGCTTAGCCTCCTTCTCTGCCATGGAGCACTTCTGCTGGTAGTATGTGTCACTGCCGTTCTTCTTCTCTCGGGCCTCTAGTTCTGCCTCCTTCATCCTCCTCTTCTCCTCCATGCGCACCGTGTGCATCGCGTGGCCCATGTACACCAGGGATGGGGTGGAGACAAAGATGATCTGCAGCACCCAGAAGCGGACGTGGGAGATGGGGAAGGCCTTGTCATAGCAGACGTTCTCACAGCCGGGCTGCTGGGTGTCGCACATGAAGTCGGACTGCTCATCCCCCCAGGACGACTCCGCGGCCGTTCCCAGCACCAGCATGCGGAAGATGAAGAGCACGGTCAGCCAGACTTTCCCCACCACTGTGGAGTGTTTGTGGACCTTCTCGAGGAAGTCTCCCAGGAAACTCCACTCCCCCATTTCTGCTCACCAGGAGGGGTGAGGAGTCTTGAGAACTGGATGCAAGCCTCTGTTGGGAGAAAACAGAGAGTGGTTCTGAGGAGGGTTAGGAAATGCTGAGCTGCTAATGAGTGAAATGTTTTTTTTTTTTTTTGTTTTGTGTCAGAGGAAATGTTTTCATTTGACCTGAAATGAATGAGGTCTGGTTTGCTGAAAACTTTGTTTCACATCCACTGAACACCTTGTGTTATGTTTGGGATTTTTTTTTTCTTTTTAAATTCAGCTACTGAAACCAAAAGTGATCTTTTTTTACATAACACATCTACAGCCTGCTAAATGAGTTCCCAAAACCTTGAGGGCGAGCCAGATTTTTTTTTTTATTCAGAAAGCCCTTTCACTGTGATCTGCATATTGCATCCTCTGTGGACTTGGTGGTTAAAGCAGCATTCATCTGTCTGTAGACTGCACTCTGGGAAATCCTTAGCGATCCCCTGGGAGATAAGACTGGAATCCACAGCCTGGCTTGAGCAGTGGCACTGTCATATGCTGCCTTTGTGTAATACCTGCACCAACACCTGGAATCGTGAAGGGCTCGCAACTCTGGGCTTCCTTTATGATCTCAGTGCCACCACTGAAGTGCAGAGAAAACCTTTCTGCTGCCCACCTGCTCCCCGTCTGCAGGTTCTGCTTTGGTTTTGCAGTGTTGTCAGCTGCAAGTGTTTCATTTACAAGCTGCAAATGTTTAGGGGAGTGTAAAGACTTTGATGGGCTGTGCCAGTCCTGGAAACCTAATTCGCTGCTACCCTGTCGTGCCTCTCTGAGAGGGAACTGCTGCAAAATCTAAATGGTGGGTCTTGCTCCTTCCTCTTTTCTTAAATTCTGAGGAAAAATTCACTGTTCAAATGAAACAGAAAAAGAAGAAAACCTCCTTTGAAGTGCCTCCCAAGGACCAGCAACTCCTGGGAAGTGCTGTTGGTAGGTGGTCTGATGACAGGAAAGGTTTGCTGGACTGGGAGTAAGATTGCGAAGTGGAGATGCAGGAGAGCTTGCTTCAGTTTTGTTTCTGGTTCTAACTGACTGTTTCTGGCCAATTCACTTAACCTGATGGATAAAAAGAGAGCAGTGGGTTTAATCCATCTTTTGTGGGGCTCTGTGAGAGTGCTTGAGCAATCATTTGATCCAGTTATGGTCACCATACTTACCTTCCCAGGGCACTGCAAAGCTCTCCCTGGTGCATGAGTTAAGGGCTGGGTGCTATAAAGTGTGCAGTATTACCTTGGAGCTAATGTCCTCCCACAGTCATTCTTTTGGAAAATAGCATTTTAATAAGTAAATGTAAAAATAATCATCATAATGAAATATTAAAAGCACTAGTCAAGGTAAATACCAAAGCCACAGGGACCAAATTGTTAACTCTCCTTTATTGTTCCTGGTCCTGTCTTTAGGAGCCAATTATTTTTATAGTGCAAAGTACATTTGTGGAGAGCAGACACTGTTAAAAGCTGAAAATTTACTGTAGCAATATTGTGTAGATTTCCTGTGAGCAAAAACTGGAGAACAGATACACTTGTTGAGGGAACAGTAATCCCCTCCTCTAGTTATGTGAGTGATATAATTTAATGTAGCAGCACACGCCATAATTTATCCCATCGTTTGTTCCTGTGCTGTGTCCAGCTGCAGGGATGGATGGGACAACGACCAAAAGTTGAATCTTTAAGTTCCCAGTGCTGCTGAGGGTGAGGATAGCCCAGGTATGGAGACAGGGCAGTGGCCTCTTGCTACCCCACCACCTGTCAGGAGCCGTGTGAGCAGGGAGAAGGGACATACAGGAAGCAAAGGATGGGCTTTGGCTCTTTCCTGCCCTGGCAGGCATGCTGCAATCATGCTGATGGATATCCTGGTGGCTGCTTGGCATATGCAGAAGCCTTGGTCTGCTGCCAGCCCAGAGCTGGAGGAGCAGTAACACGGAAAATCAGCTGGTCTTTCTGTCTCCTCTCCTCTGCACTGGTGAAAGCTGCTGAATGTATGGGTCTGTCTTACCCTCCACAATGGCTTTGGTGCAGTTACTGCATTCTGGAGAAATTAGCATGTGGCTTCGTTCCAGGAGCACCAGGGGATTAAATACAGGCAGATAAATCAGTGATGGGAAATATTTACAGACTGTGGCACTGAAATCAGCGTGTTTGCTTTTTTTCCCCCGGAGTGCAGACGAGGCAACCAGCTACCTGCATCTCAGTGCTACGTGTGTCCAACATCAATATTCTCCAGCACAGCTGTATGTGTGGAATATTCCTTACAAGGCAGCATGAACAGTGGTGGGTGTCCTCACTTTCCCAGGTGGGTTCATGTTGTTTACACATGCCTTTTCTTGTTTCACCTTGCTTGGTAGTGTAAATATGAACACAGCTCTCCCTGGCTGAGCCAAAGCTGAGTTTTTTCTTACTGCCACAGGGAAGTACAGTCACAAACAGAGCTCCTCTTCCCATCCATTCTGTGTGCAGGTTGTTTGGGGATTTACAATGGCTTGTTTTCCCCAGGGAAGGCTACTAAGCCTTGACACTTGCAAATTGTAAAGATTAGGATGTGCAGGACACAAAGTGAAGCAAACATAAGTGCAAGAGGAATCCAAAAATAAAAAAATATGAACGGATGTGAGAAGAACAGCTACTTACCTGTCTCACAAATGCACAGAATATTTTAAGAGGCTGTAAATCAGGAGGATCCGAGGCTGGCAGTAGTGAGGCTTAGGCTAGATAACAGGGACATTTCCTCTGCCCTCCCCTGCACAGACTGTCTAAAGAAGGGACTGCCCTGAGGTGCCTCCAGACCATCCTGCTTCAGCCCCTTAGAGGGCTGAGGTGACTGCTGCAAGGATGTAGGAGGCCATGGGGGAACAGATTTTGGAAGCCAAGACAAGGAGTTTCCCTCCTAGACCAGCATTTTTGGCTTAGGCATTTGATACTTATTAGCGAACTATTTTTGCAGTGCCAGACCAAGGGTCTTCTAGAGCATCTAGTTCTCTGCTGCCAGCAAGAAAAGAAGGATTGTCACCTCCTGACAGCCTTTCCTGGCTATGCAGAGCTGCCCCTGACCTAGCCTTTCTTCTCATAGCTTTACTATTCTTGGGAATTTTCCATATAGTCCCTTTTCCTCATTCCCAGACTACTGTTGCCCTCATATGCTTTGACCTCTCAGTGTCTGAGCATCTGCAGCCTTTTATATTCCTAGTTTGGGCTCAGTAGGACAAATCTCGTCTCACTCTGGTGTGACTGGGTAAAAAACACCACTGGGTATTTTCGTGGGGTCTCAGCACCTGATAGAAGACAGTCTTGGCAGCAGGGTCATGCATATTAATGAGCAGATGTGGGCTGTGCCACTGCCCTTCCACACTTCTGGCTGGGAGTTTTCTGCTGGACCCCCACGGGAGCTGGGCGCCGTCACGGGATCCTGGCACTGGGAGACGCGCCTGTGACACAGAGCAGTGCAGCTTGGCACAAGCCCAGCAGTGTGGCCAGCCCAGCCTAATCATCACCTGCAATGCCACTAAAGCTGAGGAGAGCTGAGCATCACCCCACAGGCCAAGCATGGGGTCTGCTCAGCTCCGGGCTGCCTTGTGACTGCCAAATTCCACGATAAAAATACCCTGGCGGGGACAGCACCTGCGAGTACGCCAGGCTGGCTTGCCAGCCACGGGCTGCTCTCTGCCATTCCTTTTTTGCACTGCCTTTATCTGCGGGAGGAGAAGTGTCCTGTTGCCCTCTGAGCAGTTTTGCCCATCCTCTTGGTGGTGCCACATGCTCTGAAGGACAGGCAAGCGTTTCGCATCACTGCTGCTTGCTCCAGCTAGCACGCTCATTCTGGTTGGAACTAGCCAGGGCTCTGATGAACGGCCAGGAAATCCACACAAGAGAGCCAGGAGGGCTGTTCCTGTGCTGTCATCTTTATATGAGTTTATTTCCCTGGGGGTTGTAAGGAAGAAAGTTTTCCCCTCTTTAGAAGACAGGCGAGACTATCAGCAGTGGTATAAATAGCTGAGCTCAACACTTGAAGCTAGCTTTTCCCACAAGGAAGGTGACAGGAGGTCGCCATCTCTGCAGGATGCTTCTAAAATAAAGTGGAGAGTCTGATTATAACACTGTTTCTGCTCTCCCTTGCTGGGCTCGCCTCTTCCCCTTGGCAGATCCCAGGGGCTCGTGGAGAGGCTCTCCGAGGAAGGCTCCTTTGTGTGAGGCAAGCACAGTTCCCAGGGAGGAGGAAAGTATCGGATTCAAAGCCGTTGTATTTTTGCCCAGTCTCCAATCAGGTACAAACGTGTGTCTTTGGGAATCAGTGAGATTTCACAACAAAGCACAGGGCTAAGGATGTTTTAAGAAGCTCACATGTCAGACACGCAGCTGTGTGTGGGGGCCATGCAAGAAGTGCATCCCCTCCGAGCTACTGAACGGGGAGGCAGCTGTCCCCTCTGGGTACTGGGCACGTGAGCAGTGACATTGCAGTGGGGCATCCAGGCCAGCTGGGCCACGGTCAGTGCCTAGGAATTGCTCCTGGCTTTCCTCCCTCTGGCTGGGTTATCTCATACCAGGTCCAGGCCAGCACGTGGCACAAGACACAGAGATTGTGGCAGGTGTGTGGGCAGAGATCTTTGCCCTGTGCTCCACTCCTGTTAGCCTGAATCCAGACAGGAGTGGAGCCTACACTGCCAATCTCCTCCTCACACCTGTAGGCACTTGGGAAGGGCACTTCCAGCTCTGTGCTGGAGGTTGGTTGATGCTACTTAAGGATCTCCAGCCCCTTGTTGGCAGCCTCAGAGCATCCCACATAGTGCCAATGTTGTCACCTCTGTTGTGCAAATAGTGATCACTGGGGTACAGAAAGGGCAAAATGCTTGTTTGAGGTCACTGTGTTAGAGACAGTCTGGGGACAGAGCTCAGGGGTTGTGACTTGCAAGACTGTGTCCTCTTTTCTACCCAGCACTGCCTCTTAAACCTCATGACAGCAATACAACACTGCTTCTACAGCACATCTGCTTCGACAGACCACAGCCCTTCTCTCCTGTGCCCTGGGCCAACACTGTCTTGGTTACCTGAGAAAAAACCCTCTCCTGCTGCCTTTCTATAGCAGGTACACCTGACAGAACCAGAAGCTTTTTGTTTTGTGTTGTGTTGTTTTGTTTTGTTTTGCTTTGTGGGGACATGTGGGTTACAACACTAAACGATGATTAGAGTCAGAAATGCACTGTGCAGAGTGGGTGCAGTGCTTTGGATTACAGAGGATTTGTGGTGCTAAAGCCCACCTCAGCAGGTATCTTTTTGTTCAGAGTTTACTGGCACTGGCTTCTTCCTATGGATATACAATAGACAAGCAACAACCTGTGAAGCGTTTTTGTACAAACACCATCTCTCTGGCTTCATATATGCATGCATATGCTTGTAAGTTTCTGTCTGAAACAGGCCATTCTTTTAAGCCAAATTTGTCACTCTGATCTGCACATGAGCCTGGCATAAGTAGCTTTGTACTTATGCTTTTAAAGAAAAAGAATTGGAATAGGTTCCATTCTAGCTCCTTGGGTTCAAAGTCCTGGTCTGAGCCAGTATCAGAATGACTTTGACTCTAGCACTGAAATCTCACAGAAGAACAGCTCTGTGTTGACAGCTCCTGTCCTAGAAGACAGACATCCAATGTTTCTTATCTTTCTGCTCCTCCCAAGTTCACTGCAATTTCTGGAAGGGTCATACTGGTATCCAGACCACTGGCCCTACTTGTAGCTGCAGACAGCTTGTTATTCCTTGACGAGGCGTGCTTTCCCCCTCCTCTCCAAATGTGGAAAACCTCAGAGTTCATGAAAAAGAGAGTGGGTGAGAAGATAAGGGAGTTGAATGACACGTCACCTCCCACACACACAGGCACACCACCCTGACGCACACAGAGACACAGACGGAGGGGAATCACTCAGCACCTTCCAGTGTGTACATCAGGGATGTGTTACACACACAGATGATAATAATATGTAGAATATTTTCATCTGAAGTGGTGGTAGAAGCTGCAGATGCCCAGTCAGTTGAATTTTTATTAGTTGTCTGTCCAGAACATCTAATGCTATTCCTCCCCCTGTGCTTTCGTATATCCAAATATTAGGGCCAAGCTCTGCCTGATGTAGTCTCAGGAGACCAAGAACAGAAGAGACCTTGAACTCAGATGAGTCAAGCTGAGGGATGAATTTATCTCACTATCTTTGAAAAGCTGGCATCCAATAGTTTCATGATAGTGGTATCCAAGCTTACACTTAAAATGCATGGAGCACCTTCTAATTCTCTGGGGATTCTCTCTCTTTGCCTTTGAGAAATGTGGGTCCCTAGAGACCCCCAACAGATGTGACAAAACTGGACTTGGGATAAACTAAATGAAGAGTCACTATGCTCTTTTGTTAGGAAAAAAAAAAACCCTAAATTCTCTCTCTAATGTAAATGATGAAAACTTGATGCTCATTCCAGTATCTTTATCTTTGCAGAGAGAAGCTGTGTGAATTTCCAGATGATGGTAAATTGGGCAGCCTAAAGTGGGTGAAATACAGGTGCGGAGATAGCCAAAGAGGGCATAGGGAGCTCTGGAAAACAAAAACAAGCTGAGAAAGTTGGGGCCCGCTGTAGTAAAAGTTGTTCCTGAGCTCTGCTGAGAGAAGCTGATCTCAAGCACTGCTCAGTCCGTGGGAAAGGGTGGTGTAAGGAGATGTGCAGTGATGGCAGGCCTCACACTGGGCTCGGTATAGCAGCAACAAAACCTGCCCAGGGGATTTTAGGCTGGTTTGTAGCTTGCATGAGATGCAACTTGTTATAGTGTCGAAATAAAACAGACTAGAGAGATAATGAGAGAAGGAGAGAGCTCTGATTCAGACTTTTCCCATCCTTTCTTCCTTCCTCTCACCCCAGCATCTCCCTGCCTATCAGTTCCCCATGGTTTCCCTCCAGTCAAGCTCCCCCAGAGAGCTTTGCCTCAGATTTTTGGCAGTTTTGACCAGCTAACTCTGTACAGCACCCAAATTGCTAATGCTTTCAGCCTCGGAAAGGGGAAATTTTCAGCAACTATCTATTTCCCACTTATTACTACCTTGTCAAATCTAATTTCTTCTTTCTTTCAGAAAATCTGTAGGGTTCTTTTCACACTCCAGCCTCATTGCTTCAGTCTGGCTATGTGAGTGGATTGTTTTTTGTACACAGTGNATTGGCAAAGCCCAGCAGTAGGGAGTTAGGAAATGCTGGGGTTACTGTTCTCAGTAATCTTAATTCAATCTCTTTGTGCTTGTGCCTCTTAGAGTCCTTAACCACATCCTCACATTGTCACCTCATTCTTTGCACAGGATGCCTGCCTTGTTCTGTGCCAGCCTGGCTGGGGCTTTCTTTAACAGCAGCTATTCAGTGTTTTGTTTTCTCCTCATTGTTCAGTGGGTGGCCTATGCCTCATTTACTGTACATTATTCAGGTCCAGCTCTAAAGACAGAATTATTAGTTTCCTCATGGGTTTTCCTATGGCTTTCATCACAACAGTATCTGATCGCTTCACAATTATAAATCTACTTACTTTCATTACCACCCAGAGGTGAGGAGATGGTATTAGATCAGCTGTGCAGCCAAGGAACTAAGGCAGTGAGAGATTAAGATAAAAACTGGTTCATTAATTTTGGAAGCTCTTTGGTGATGTTGCTAATCTGTTGGTGCTTTTTTTCCCAGTGTACTTAGCACTGTGCAGTGGGTATTCAAGGCAGAGCTGTCTGGTTTATGCTGGAGTGGGAGAGTTTATCACTTAGTTGTACCACATGTACAAATCAGATATCCAAAAGACAAGAAAGGGGCATTTGTGGGGAAATGTGGCTTAAGTTATTTGCCCCATCATGACAGAGGAAATTGGAGTAAGAAGCAAGAATTAACCCCAGCCCTCTTGGATAGCTTTATCTGATTACAAACTGAAGACAGCTTTTTTCCCATCCCACTATTACGTCCTTTCTTCACCAGACATCTGAGTGCAGCAGAAGACCCTGAAGCTCTGCAGGGGTCACCCTTGCCAGACTGCTTCACTTTCTGAGCAACCCTGTGCCCTGACCAAGGCATCTGTCAGATTTCCTGCTTCTAAGGGAGAGCAGCTTCATATGGAAATTCTCAGCCATTCTCAAGGCACATCCATAATGACATAAGAAATGAGAGAAAGGCAGAAATGTAAGAGTAAACCCTGCAGTTCTTGCATTAAAACCCCCTGACCTCTCTTCAGAGATACACCAGAGAGACTTAAAAGTGTGCACTCTCTGCTCACTGCATGCTGTGTGGCATGAATATTTCTTTGTTTCAGGGAAGAGCTGGCATGCTGAGTATGGTTCACAGAGATCTCTCTGTTGCTTATCAATAGCAGTAAAATTGATTTCCCCCCACCCTTTATGAATTCTTAACCCAAAGATTGAAGTCTCTCTGTTGTCTCCTGGGAATTATTTCTAATTTTAAGCCTCTGTCCTCATACAACAGCACCCAAAGTGTGGAGCAGTTTCCGAAATGTGCTCCCTAATGGCATAGTGTAGTGCTGAATTCCTCATTGCTCCTTGCCTATTTTCAGTGCTGCAAGATAAGTCAGAAAATGGGCAAATGTGTGCAGAATGTGTGAAATCTGTCTGAAGGTCAAAAAGAGAAGAGAGGCTAAGGTATGATGTTCTGTATTTTCTGTCAGAGTTTAAATTTATTAATGCCCATAATACTAAAAATATGGTGGTATTATATACTGTTGAGTGGAAAAAAGAAAAAAAAAAGCAACCCCAAATACTTATAGTAACAGGAATACTTAACATAGTTCCCAAGCGACCGGAGCCTGATGAGTATTTTAAACCCTGAAGCCTCAGGAATTCTCCTGAAGTACTGCTCTGCTCCCAAGGAAAAGGGGAACAAACTTGGAAATGCGTTCTCTTCTCAGAGTAGGTTTAGAAAACAGCAGCAAATGCAGAATTTCTTGGCTCCTGGTACAAATCCTGATTACTGTGAGGCTTCTGAATAACTGTTTAAGCTGCTCCCAGCTGCACACACACATGCACACACATTACATGCAGGAAGTTCTTTAGTTTTAAGGAGAGGAACACACAGCAGCAGTAAGGAAAAACTCTCATAGACCACTACTCTCTCATAGACTTCTCCAAGGAATTTTGATGGGTTTGTCATCACAGAGGAAGAGTTCAATGCTTAAGGCTCATTCAGCACAAGACTTTTTTAGTTGAGCTTTATCCAGAAAAACCACTTATGTGATCCTCTAAAGGTTTTTATGGTACTTCAAGGACAGAGGAACTGCCTCAGTTTACCTGAGTTGTTAAAACCAGAATGCCAGAAAGCTCCTTAGGCATGACAAATGGGCAGCCAAGCAACCCTTTAGGAAATCAAAGGAGCCAGCACAGATCTGAGGTGGCAATTAGTCATCAACCTTTACACTCAGTGAAATTGCTTCTTCCCAGCTGGGTGTATAGGGGCACCACAGTCTCAAGGTGGGCTATTCTTTGAAAAAGCAGTGTTAAATTATGGAAATGCGATTATATAATTATTCCAAGTACAAAAAGGGGGGAAAAAGTTAGGAAGGCAAATAAAAAGAAGCAGCAGCTGCTGGTGTGGGAGAGGACATTTGTCCCTTCAGGTCTGCGTGCCTCCTTGCTGAGGCTGCCACGGGCAGTGTCGGGATGGAGGAGAAAGGCATTCCCTGGCGGCGCGCACAGAACGTGTGACTGCGAGATACCAGCAAGGCACTTCTCTGCACTGGAGTTACATTCCCAGGCTCCATGTCACAGACCAGCCAGGACACAAGACTCCCAAGGAAAAGAAACTGCAGCATTTTGAAAGCATCCTGCACACTGCAGAGTACAGGCGGTTAATGCAGACACCTGGTAAATTGTTCGTACCCCGAGAGCCTCTCCTAGGTAAGAGTTCCCTTCACCGCTGTCCCCTGAGCAGCTTGACAGCATGCTGAACTGGGATCTGACAGAAATGGCAATTTGCATTTTATACTGTCTGAGGGAGGATGTTTGGGGCTCTTATCCTGCTTCCCTCTACATTGGAATCTATTGGTATCTATGTTCATCGCAGGGAAATTACTTCTTCTTTCTGTAACTGCCTGTGGCAAAACAGTTTAATATTTAAAATGTCCCAAGCTCACCATGTTATTAGTGGGAATGTTTTGAAGAGAAAAATGAAAGAAAAAGTAAATTTCTTAAGTTATTTTTGGCCAATCTTCTTTTCCTGCCTCTCCAAATCCTTTTTCTCCCTCATGCTGTTTTCCCCTTGAGTGTAATAATTTGATCTACCATCTGCACTTCTGCAGTTCAATTATTTCCCCCTCATGGTTGCTTACCTGATTTCCAGTATCTTGTCTTCAGTCTCCTTTCCCTGCTTTAGCACTTTTCCTTTTCGTAGTTAAGTTGAACTCCTTGTTCTCCTCAGTTGCTTCGTTTCATTCCTTTAATTTGGTTCTCTCTCTCTCTCTCTCTCTTCCTCCCTTTTTCTCCACCCCCTTTCTGTGTCACTTTCTGTCTTCCCCACTGCCTCTCTGCCTTTCCCCCTCTTATTTCTTCACCTACTTTTCTTGTCTCTCCCACCCCCTCCAGCCTAATCTTTCTATTTTCAAACCTGGTTTCCTGTTGTTTTTCCTTTAAAGACCATGGATCTCATTCCTCCCTCTCCATTCTCAGGCTCTCCCCGTGCCACCCTCCCCATGCCGACAGGATGCATTTGCTGCCGGCTTCGCGCAGTCCCTTCCAGTCGCTGCTGCCACTTCTGTTCCTCTGCACATCTTCCCACAGACAACATTCTATGGTCTAAGCCTTCCCCAAACCAAAAGAGACGGGCTTGCCCCACAGTTACACCAGCCTGACCCTGGAAAGCTTTTCCCGTGCAAGAAGAAGGACAATTCAACCAACAAAGGCCGTATTTCTGACTCCTTCAAAGCTTAACCTGGCAAAGCAGAGTTCGTGTGAAGAAGGGTCTTGCACCTCTTCAAATCACACAGAGCTTGCTCTGCTGGCTTGGACTGGGGGCCCAGCACAGCTGCAGCCTTGTTCTAAAGGGCACCAAATGCTTCCCAGGGACTTTTTACATGCCCCTTCCTGATAAATAGAGAATAACCTGTCTGTCAAGAGAGGTGCTTTTTGTCACACCACCCTACCAGCACCTCCCCACACACACTGTCAGATGCACAAGCATTTGGACCTCTCTTAAAAATGTTTTTGACATATCAAGTATCTGAAGGTCTTGTATTTCATGTAAGTGTCAAGCTGAGCCTCTGATTCCTGCACATCGGGAATGGGCCAGCGAGGAGGCAGAATTAGAGATACCTTCTGGCTTTGGTGAGGCTCTCAAAGAACTGGTGGCAGGAGAGTGAGATTTGCACAGGAGACTCTGAGAACTGACTTGCTGCACTTGTACAAGCTTTGGTGGTTATCCCTCCAGCAATCCATCCCAGGCTAGATATCTCCCACCCAGAACAGTGCCTGGTGGTCTCTGTGCATCAGTGAGTGCAGATCAGGAAACAAAAGCAGTCCAGGGACTAAAACACAGTGCTGGCAACTCTTCCAATAACTTTTCTCTCACTGATTTAATACCCCCTTTAGTTACAAGATTGAAAGCCAGTCTACAAAGGGAAAGTTCTGTGCAGAGGCTACCTCTGGAAGCATGTCCTGTATGGACACTCTCACTCTGAAGTTAGGAGTGCAACTCTTTTCCAGGAGGGCTGTATCCTCACTGATGGTTAGTGCAGGATGCAGGGCATGGAGTGCACAGTAAATTCCCACAGCAGCTCAATAACCTCCTGGCATGGAGAAACCTATAGGCATATGCTGCTTCATTTCTAACTTTATTGAAAACCCTCCTGTGGGTTTAAGGAAAATAGAAATGTTTCTGGAGTTGTTTCTCCCTCTCCTGTGTGGCAGTTGTGTATCTGCGATGGAAATTAATGGGAGGGAGAATATTATTCCNGGGGGGGAAAATTTTTTTCTTTTTTTTTTTTTTTTTTTTTTGTCTTTCTGGAGTAATTTCCATGAAGCATTATTATGTAAAGTCATGTTGGTTTTATGCCAGTGAGACTGTCTAGGACTTCATCATAGAAGTGTCCAAAAAAAAGGTGTTAATAATACAGGTCTAGCTCACAGATGGCTTTGGGATAGGCTAGGGATAAGGCTTGTCAAGTGTTTTTCACATGCTGCAGAGAGACAGGTCCTGTGAGAGAGCTGTTGGAAGCACACTCACCTCCCTGTGTGGCTGACACTTTGCTGTACACTGAGGGTGATCGGGTCTGATTCTCCCTGCTCACTCCTCTGTGTTTCCTGCCCAAGTGTTGCTCCTGAGTGGCATGCAGAGGTAACCCTGAATCCAGCACATACAGTCTGGTTCTGCTGAGTGAGTGAGGGAGAAGGTTTCTGTCCAACGTGTGCACGATGCACAGGAGGTACCTGCTGTGAGCTCCTTTTGTTTTGGTGCTGGTGGTAACTATCTGCATTTTGATGCACAGAAAGGAAATGGCAGAAGGCAGACAGGGAGGCAAAAGGCAGAAGGGCATGTAGAGATGTTGTATGGACACTTCAGCTGGCCCCTCAAGGTGTCATCCCTTCTCTACTGCACCCTCTTCAAGGGAAAGCAGAGGTGTCCTGGGAGCTTCTCCAGCCTCTCAGCTAGAAAAATAGCTGGTTTGCCCACTCCTAAGCATGGAAGAAGAATTTTGGCTCCCCTCCCCAAGAGCCTCTTATGCAAAACTCATCTGACTTGGGTGAGGAGAGCAAGTGGAAGAGAACGCTCCCCCAGACAGAGGGAATGAGGAGAACAGCTGACAGCTTCCCATGTGCAGGTCACAGCAGTTTGTGATGCTGTGCAATGGACTTTGAAGGAAAGCAGAAACAAAGCCAGGAGGGAAAGGGAAAATAAGACAACATTTACTATCTTTTGATCAAAAGTTAAGAGCTTTCTTGGATGATGATTCCTGACCCCCTAGGTAAAAGAAACATAGCAGACCTTATCTACCTGGAGTTTAGTAAACCATATGATATGGTGTCCCAGAAGAAACAAATTAGTGAAGAAGATTCAGCTGAAGAAGACAGGGATTATTAAATAAATCCTCAAGTGACTAAGAGACTGACAGAACTGATACACCAATTCCTTAATAGGTTGAAGGGAAATTATCTGTGAGGCTGCTTAAAGATTGCTCTTAGGACTGATTTTTTTTTATATTTCTGTTAATTACCTTGACATTGTAAGTAGAAATACTAATGAAATCTGCTGATGAAACAAAGCTGGGAGGTTTCATGAGGGCAGAGGTGGATTCCAGCACTACAAGAACTGAAGGCTCTTTGTGACTGGAGTGTTCAAGGTGAGATTAAGTGGGAGAGTGCAGAGTCACACTCTAAGAACTTGTTGCTTGAAGAGTAACAGGAATCTCCATCTCTCAGGAAAGACAGATGGAGAAAGATGGGGAAAGTTCATGGTTCAAAGGAGGAGGAACCAGCGATTGCTATGTGGGGGTGAAAAAGGCAAGCCAACTTTGAGGATGTAGCAGCATTTCCAGTTGCAGTGAGTGGAGGTAATGTCATCTAAGAGGATCAGACTTCTCCAAAACAGTGTGTGCAGTGCTGCTTCCCCACATTCGAGGAGGATATTCAGCCAGGAGCAGGTGCAGAGGAAGGCAGTGGGGTGGTCAGAGAGATGGAGGGTGTCTCAGCCAACAGCATGTTTACTTATCAGTCACAGCAGTGACTGCACAGAGATATTTGAGCTGATTTGAAAATAGATGTGGTACCAGTTTGAGCTTTTCAGCATTAATTATTTCTCACTGAACTTCATGCTAGTGCAGCAACACGAAGTAATTAAACCACGGTGTGATGTGCCTGCAGGGTGAATACTATAAGGGAGCTTAGTTACTTAGTCTGGTAGAACAAAGGTTAAGAGAGGAGAGATTTGCTGCCTATAAATACTTTTAGGAATTGGGGGCTGGGAAAGTAAGTGCTCGGGAGAGAGCAGAGCTACATAAGCTAAAGGACAATGTGGCACAAGAATAAATAGATATAAATTGGCCATGAATGAATTTAGGTTGGAAATCAGAAGGTTTCTAAGCAACGGGGCAGGGAAGGAGGTGCAGGAACAGCATTTTAGCAGCACAAGTTAGGGTGGAAACCTAATGAGATTTAGGACAGAGTTTAGTAAGTTTAGAAAAGGCCATTTGTTTTGTACTTGCCTGTTATTTGAAGGGATTGAACCTGATAAGCCAAGAGGTCCCTTTTTTCATTCTATTTCCTGTACTTGCCTTATTGCCTTATCAGATCCACACCCTTGCACACAAAAGCCAGGTAAATCTGGAGCAGAGTTGGTGTCATGAGTTTTTCAGCACTGATCCCATGGATATTTAATGGAGGGTTTAGTTCTGTGCCTGGGATTTAAAGAAACAAAAAGAGCAAGCCAGGACAATGCATGGAGAAGGTCTGCAAATATGCAGTAGTGTAGATGAGAGCTCACCAAGGAAAGGGCTTCTTCACATAAAGCAGATGTTCCCAGAGCATCTGGCTTTGCTGGAAGGTTGTTTCAAATGCAGGTAGATGCTCTCCTGAGATGTGAAAACTGCAAGAGATTGTCTGAAGGGAAAATGTCTTGTACGTTCCTGCCATTACCAAGGACTTTGGGGAGGATGTCAGGTTATACTGCACTGGGAAAATTTAGAAAAAAACCACCACCCAACAGTGTTTGATGTTTGAGTTCACCTCTGCTGCCTGGCCACAGAACTGCACTTACTCTGGTTCTTCTTAATGTTCCATGCTGGACAGACACCTCCAGTACCTTCTCCAAAGCACCAAAGGATGGTGCCTTCCTGGTGAAACATTTTATCTCAAATCCTCATCCATGGATATGATTGAAAGAGAAGGCCAGAGAGGGAAGCTCTCTGTTATGCATTAGACCTCTGGAGACAGTTTGAAGGCATCCTCCAGCAGGAGGCAAATTCCCAAGGACAGGCTGGGCCCAAGGGAAGAGGAGTAGCAAAGGCCCCTGAATGAGAACAGTTTTATAGTCACAGTTCCTTATTTGGTAAAAAAATCCCAAATTATTCCATATGGATGGACGTTTTCTTCTTCCCAGCCCAGAGTACCATATCAGCACAGAATGAGGAAAGAGGAAACAAGAAACAGCAAGGTGTGAAATATCACAGTGTGTCAGACTCATTTGCCAGTAAAGTTTTCAGCAAGAAAACCTGGAAGAGCTTTTAATTTCACTGAGGAGAAATTGCCATCTATCCCAAAGTAAATGCTCAGTTGTCAGCTTTATGTTATTGGAAACAAAGTATTGCCCTCTCACCCCTCCTGCTTCCACTTCTCAACTCTGCATCATCTCTGAGTAGTTGAGAAGTGCTTTGCAGATGATAATGAAATCGCAGCTCCTATAAAAACCCTCCTTGCTTTACAGGTGGAGGATCCAGACCATGGAGAGCATAAAGGATTTGTCTAAAGGATCCAGCAAGTCATTTTAAAGCAAGGAGTCCTCATCTGCCTAGCCACCAGACATTCATCTTGTCCTGCAAACTTCCAGCAAGATGAATTGCTGCTTGACAGAAATATGTGTGTATGCATACATAGATATGTTTCCCAAAGAAGAAAAGAAAGATCAGAACTTTACCTCTTTTTGCTGAGCCTGCACAGGTGGAGAGAGGAACAGGTAAAGTTGACTGAAGGGGGGGTTGAGCTTTAGCACAGCCCTTTGGTCTTGCTGGAGCCCACCTCTCTGCCAGCGTTCGGCTCCCAGAGGAGATCCTGAAGCAACTGAGGGAGCGCACTCTGGGCAGGGTGAGCAAACCCCAGTCAGCTCCCCAGAGCTCAGCCTGTGGTCTGACACTGTCTCACTGGCTGGAGATCCCCTCCAGCCTGGAGGACCAGTGCTGGGGGAGACTGGCTCCTGAGCTGTTCCTGACATGCACTGGCAGCTGTCTGCCTGCTATTCTTTTAAAGGGTCTTCATGGATCAGGATAAAATGTGATCTTACGCAGGCAGCATTGTAAGCACAACTTGGCTCAGGTTCAGCTCTTCCTCTGGCTCCCAGCTACTCTATTTTTATTGAAGGAATTTGAGGCTATCAGAAAGGAAGTCAAATTGTTTTAGGAAAACAATAGAAAAGCAACTTGAAGTTTATTAGCTTCCTGTCCAGGGCCTGTGACCAGCTTGTCAAACTTATTAGAGTGATGGCAGAACTATTTATTTAAAAGGGCCAGCTACAGGACCAACAATTTCATTCCTGTTTGGGCCTTAGTGAAAACAAAGGAAAGCCATAAAATAATATCTGAAGGGAGCAGATGGCTAACTGGTCAATGGTGTAAGGTTGGCCTGTGGGCCATTTGTGGTATTCACCAGAGCAATGGCTTTTGTGGGATTTGTGATCTAATCAATGCCTGGGCTTGCATTTACAGGCCAGCCCCATCACCCAAAATTCCTCACTGTGGCTCAAATTTTCAAGTGGAAGCCTCACACCTAAGAAAACAAATTTGGCAGGAAAAGGTCTTCATTTAGAGCTACTGAAAGGAGTGAAACAATGCAGCAGGTCTGCAGAAGAGCCAGGAATAGAGCCCAGGTGTCCCTGACCCTGTTGGACTGCTGGAGCCCCTCAACTGCTAAAAATATTTATATCCTTCAGAAGCAGCTGCAGTCTGCTTCCCCATGCAGCTCCCCCAAAGCAGCCCCACCATGAAGTCACTGAATGCATGCTGGCATGTGGCTGGTGAGAAGAATGGGCAGCCAAACCATCAGAGTCACAAGCACCAAGTGTCTGCGAGCCTGAGCCTTCCCGAGGAACTTCATTGTTTTCAACGAAACAAGAAGAGAATAAAACAGGTAACTGAGAAGCGTTTGCAAACTCTACCCAATGCAAAGCCAAATCCCTTTTTCAGAGGGCCCTCTGCTAACTGAGTGCTTGACCAGCTTCCAGGGAGGATATAGGAAGAACTCACCTCTCCTTTCAGCGGTGCAGTCTCTAGGAACTCGGGCGCTGAGGTACTGAGCTCGCAGAGCTATGCACACAGGCTTTGCACAGCTCTGTAACCACTTCTCAGATGAAAGGAAGAAGAGCCCACCTCAAAAATTCTCTTCCTTCTTCTCCTCATTAACTAAACTAAAAGCGGGAATGCAAAGCTGCAGTTTTCTCTGAGGCCTGGGGCAATAATGCATCTTGTGTTTGGAAGTGATAGAAGATCTTGGCTTATGGGCTCCTTTTGATTTATCCAGGTTAGGTGTTTATAAAAGAGTCAAACTGTGTGCATTATCTCTGGAAGGGCCTAAGAAACTGGGTCTTAAAAACTTGGTAATTTTAACGTAAGTGCAAGAGTCTTCCATTTATTTAAGGTATCCTTGCAGCTTTTAGAAGGTTTCTGTGATTTCTATCCCTCTGAGATGCTGGCTTGGTGAGCAAATCAGCCAAAGGAGGGCACTGAGCAATGCAGCATCCTAGTTCATTACAGTCTGTAGGTATTTACTTAAAATTAAGCACATTCTTGAGTTGCATTGATTGCAGGGTAATTTAATAGTCTGTAAGTTAGATACCCTACAGTGCCAGCCAGGCCAGCTTTCCTGGGGGAATTCCGAGGCAGACAGCAGAGAGTGGATGTGCTTCTCCATAGCCTTTGCAGGAAGAGATGCCACGTGCAAATCGCATGATGCTGTTCTGGCAGCAGAAAAATATTTCCTTTGCACTTATTTGGGATCTCTGTCATCTGGGCTGGCATCACTTAATCTGTGCTTTGTTCTAGTAAGCAGTGTGTCAATCCTGAATGTGAGCTGTGAGAGTCTTTTTGTCAGTCTCTCAGGACAGCCGGGCTCTTGGTTGCCCCTGAGGCTGAGATCCTGCAAAGACTTGGGTCATGTGAGTGGCTTGATATAGTCACAGCTTGGAGCCATCTGTGTGGGTAAGGTCCCTCCATGTACAGATGTCACAGACTGGAAAATGCTTGTTTTGTTGAGATTGTTGAAACTCCTGTTTTGTTTTTTTTTTTTTCTTCCAGGACCCAGCATGGTTTCTCAGAAACTTCTGGAATGACAGTGGTGCCTACCCTGCTGGACAGATGGATGCTGGGAGAGTTCTTGCCCCAGAAGGCTGTGACATGCAGCCATGTGGTGCCAGTGCTGGCACTGAGTTCCTGGGATGTGCTCTCCCATGCTGGAGTTAAGGAGTTGTGCTGCTGCAAGATCCCAGCTCTAACTCTTGAGGCTTTAGGAAAAGTCTGCCAAGGTGGAAAGAATCACAGGCACACGTCTCTTCCTGAAGCAAGCTGTGGGGTAGAAGGACCTCAAACTGCTCTATACATTATCCACAGAGGGAAGAGAAATCAGGGTTTGCATCTGCTCTGAAGGAAAAAAGTCTCTAGAGCTTTCCCTGGAAGTCAGCTTCAGAGGAAGGAACAGTTGAAAGGATTTGAGGGAAAATCATCCACGTGCTTGGATGATGGTGAGTGAAACTGAAAAGCAAACAGCCTGACCTGTGGGAGGCTTCTCAGATGGTTCCTGTTGCTCCCAGCCAGCTTGTTCTCTTTTGTGATGGTCTGAAGGAATCTCAAGGCATGACCTCTGGGGTAAAATTAAGAGCTTGATTAATTGCAGAAATCCATGAGTAATGGTTCTTCCCAGCAGTTTTGTGATGTGTGTTGGCTGGATTCTGAAGCCTTCTGTAGAGTCAATCACAGCAAATGGAGGGGGCAGGAGGACTTCAAGCAGATTAGAAGGGTGCATTTTATGCTAGAAGACCAAATATCTGTGCATGGGCAAGAGCTCCCAAGCCCAGCAGTGCTGTGGGGCAGGGAAAGTGCTTTTCAAAGGATTCCCTTTTCCAAAGTGTTCCATGAGCCCTGTGAGAAAAGCAGGCAGGCCTGCTCCTCCATGCTGCACTTCAGTGTGACTGCAAGAAGGCAAATCCTCCCCCAGGGATGCATCAGGCATGTGGTGTCCTAAGGATTCATCAGAGGGAAGCTTGGAATAGATTTGTACCCATTTTTGCTTTCTGAAAGAGTGAAGGATTTGGTCAATTCAAATCTCCTTAATTGTTTTTCTGGACACCTGGGTTTCCTGGTGAAACCCTGTCTGACTTTCCTCCAGCCCCCCCTGCCCAGAGAGGTGAGAGGCTGCAGAGGAAACAGGTGTGTGCATGAGTCACCTGCAGCCACAAAGGCAAGGAAGCAGTGCCCTGGCTTCTCCCCACAGCCACACAGGGAGCCCTGCTGGCTCTCCAGGTGGCCACAAGCTCATGTTTAAAGCTACAGAGAGTAGGGAGGAGGCTAGGGAGTTCTCTGAGGACTGAAGTCCTGCCAGTGGGCTAATACAAAGGTTTCTCCACTTAGCTTCCCATTTAATTTAATTTGAATTCTGTCCTGGTGCTCATGCATAGTGTGATGCCCTGCTCCATATAAATCCAGGCACTGCACTGGGTCCTTTGCATCCTTGTTTTTAATGCTAAGTGGAGGCAAAGATGAAGTAGGACCATAGGACACTTAACAGAGAACCATCCCCAGAATTGTTGCCTGTACTGAAATGTTTCATTTGTGGGGTAATGTTTTTCATCTCTTTGATTTGGTGATTGACAGATGATGCCAATATGGGCTTGCACCATGCAAAGACTCCTGTATGAGCTCATGCAGAAACCTGGGGATAAAATCTGACCAGTAAGTGATGTCAGACAGGACTGTGTTTGTTTGCTGATGTTTGTTGTTTTCCTTGAAATGGTAGAAAAGGAAGAGATACTTTAACTTGATTGAAACAAGCTGAAGTAGCTATAAATTCATTGGTTTTGCTCTGAATCTTGCAGTTCTGTTTGGCTTCTTGTCGTGAAATGTTATTTTCCTTGAAAACTACCCCTCAGGTTCAACTGGGATATGAAAAAATAGCTATCAAAATAATAAGCAATTTTTTTTCCTGGCTGAGGGTGATCAGTTTCATCTTTCTGTGTGTGAGAAACAGAGGTGCCTAAGCAGTGCACATTAGTAGGATAGATGGTTTTTGCATGTGATACCCATGTGATACGGCATAGGGGCTTCCTATAATTATCCTATGCCTGTTGAAGGAGAGCAGTAAATTGGTTCTTTCAGCCCAAGAGGAGCCCAAGACTGATTTTTCTGACAATGCTCTCAGTATTTAGGAGTGTTGTCACCAAACCAGAGACAGCACAGGATGTGGCCACTGAAAGAGCATTTCAGAAAGCGAGTGGCAGTGGTTAAAAGCCACGCAAGATTGCTCACAAGAAGCAGAGAACAGGGAAATGGGAATCCTTGGTGTTGTCTGCTATTCCCACACTCTTCCCCCACTTTCCTCTCAGGCCAGATTTGTGAAGGGCCATGTTTGTCCCTCAGGGAAAGTAACAATTTAACACAGCAGGGAAGAAAGAGGTTTTGCGACGTGCTGCATGAAACGATGCAGTATCGCTCAACCAGCATCTGGTAAAATGTTCCTAAATAGCCTCATCTTCCTGCATCAGCACTTCCAACATCAATAACTTTATTGGTAATAATCTGTGAGGTCTGGGATTTCTTGGAGGAGGATGGACGGCTTCATTTGGGGAGAGAATCCAAAGGGCTTTGAAGTATCCTGATAGAAAAATGCTGAGGCAACACCACGATTACCAAGCTGAGAAATCTGAACTGATTTGCAGTTCCCAGTTTGTTTGGAAAACGTGAGAAATGCTGCCTTGAGAGTAGCTGCTGATGCCTTAATGCCATCAGATTCCTAAGAGCTGGAGAACTCTCAAAGTACCAAAATCTAGGGTGAATCTAAACCTGACTTAAATGTTTCTCCTGGAGCTCCCGTGGCTGTCCGTGCTGGCCCCATGAGGTGCTTTCTCTAGCACTCCCTAGAGCCCTATCCCAAATACTTTTGAGAGAAGTTCTTCTCCCATTTCCATCTGCTAGGTCTGAAAAAATCCAAACCAGTCTTCCAGTCAAATTGTTTCTAATCCAGGTCACACAACTTTTCCTTCCACCTGACCAATCCTTTCCATTTCTTCCTTCTCTCAGAACTCTGATCACTCTTGCATTAAAAAAGATATTTTGATAAACCACTTCATATAGTTCAAAAGAATTATTCTCCACCCTGAAAAGTGGACCCATGTGAAAACTCCACACAGGAATGGCACAAAATTATCTTTCAGCTACCAAAGTGATGAGAACTAGGAGCCTGCAGCTGTGTAAGCAAATAGACCAGCCTGAGAGTAATCCAAGCAGAGGTCACTGGTGATCTGTGGACTGGTATCTGGTGTGCTTTGTGCAGGCAGTCTGCTCTGTGCTGGCCTGCATGGGACCTCACATTTTGTTTCCAAGCGCAACAAAGCTGTGAGATGGTTCAGCTATGAAAAAAAAAGAAGATGGAGATAAAGACACTTAATGTGATGCCAACATTAATATTATCTGGCCTTGGCAATGGTTGGAATTCTCCAAAGATGGACATTTCTGGGCCTTCTGCTTCCTTTAGTCTTCTGCTGTTACCTGCTGTGCAAGTGGCTGAACCCAGCTGGTGCTGGTCAGAAATGCCCTGCAGCATTTCCAGTTGTTGGAGCAGAGCTGTGGTGACCGTGGTGGCACAGTCAGTGTGGGTGAGGCAGAGAAATTCATTCTGGACTGTGCGTGGGAATGGAGACACAGCAGAGAAGACCCATCACCTCTGTACCTTAAGCCATCTCAAAGCCCTCAGTTCTGCACCTGTTTGAGGCTCCTTGTATTACACAGAGTGGCCTCCAAGTCCCTCTATCTGGTAACAGTTTGTCCTCTGAGCTATACCCATCCTCAGCTTTGCCACCATCCAGGCAAGACTCCTGGTCTGTCTGGTAATAAAGAAGGACTGCTGGAAGAACTGGTGTCAAAAAGGAAGGCTGGTCTCAGCTGGTAAAATTAAAGAGCAAGAAGTTCAAGTCTCTTGATGTCCCTTCCCACCTGAATTATGCTGTGATTATAAATTGTTGGGAGCAGATGGTCTGCAGCAGGTCAAGGTCAATGCAGCATCTTCTATACAGGTCAATCATATCAATGTACAGAATTTCTTCAGCATTTCAAGAAAAGTAGTAAAAGGAGAAATTATTTATGTTATTTTTCAAAAAATCCTCAGATCAAGCTGTTAAGGGGGCCAAGTGGCCTTGGTTTGAGAAGGAAGCTTTGTTACAAATCATGAATAAGTAAAAAGAAGGAAATTAATGAAGTAGTTTGCCAGTCTAACACAGAAAAAAAATAATAAAGGGACATATCCCAAAGCATATTGGAACACAGATACTGTTTAAAATATATGGCAGTGACCCTGAAAAGGGACAAGAACATGACCAAAACCATTTCTAGTACAAATATAGCTACCTACGTATGTATGTATCTGCTAAGTGGTGTTATGGGCACATGTGTCTATATATCTATAACATCCCTAATTTGGGGGGTTAAATTGCTCATTGAGGAGGTCTCTTCTGTGCTTTAACACACATTTTATTTACTTTTCTAGGTGCAGATCTGTCAGAGTGGATTTTTTTTTTGTTTTGGTTGCTGGGGTTTTCCTGGTTAGACATAAGTATATCCACTTTTTTTTCATGGCCAGCTTTTCTCAGTAAGAAGGAATCCTGAAAAACGGATACAGGCATATTGTGATTTGTTTGCTTTCCCTGGAACTTTGTTCTGTGATTGAGACTCCTTTGGCAGAGGATGCTTTGTCCCCAGGTTTCACAGACACTGTTCTTGCCTCCGAGTTCCCGTTCCATTTAGGGAACAATTGTTGAAGTGCCTCATAGATTGACATGTTCCTTTTCATGTGCCAGGGGATTTCTGAGGCTGTCCTGAAGAGCCATCTCTCTTGCTCTGAGACACCATGGCACGAGTCCTGGGGGTCTGTAGCCTGGACTCCTGCGATGGAGTAATCTGAACAGGCCAGGAGCTGAAGCAGTGTGGTAGCAGCTGAAACCCCTGGGAGGAATATGAGCTGCTGCACTGGCAGAGGAAGTGTAATGATCTTTAAGTACTCCAGGCTCCTGGGTGACCTTAACTCCTCACAGAAAAGGTTTTAGGAAGCATTCTTGTGAGCAGATCCATGACAAGAGAGGCCTGATTGCCCAAACATGGGGCTTATTGCTGGAGGTGAAAGACAATGTCTTAATATTGATGAGAGACTGCTCTGCTCACCTTGGGAACAAATAATGTGGCACAGCTTATGTCCATTTGTCTTTCCTCTTCCTCCCTTCCTCCCTCAGACCCCAGACAGGCCTGTGAAGAAATTGTCAGGGAACATGCTGACTGTTCAGCAGTACTGATGATAGTGGGATCAGACTGGAACCTGTGCCTTGGTCCTGTTAGTTTGTGAGTTTTAGATGGCCCTTCACTGTCTGACAGCACACTAGGTTTGGAAGAAGAAGGTCACAAAGGCCACGCCACTGAGCTCAGGGAGGGAGGAGAAATTAAATCCCTTTAATTGCAACCTGCTGCATCTACTGGGCTACATTTTTGTGGGTAAGGTGATGGATTCCTCACCTCCTTGCTGCCCAAATAAGTGGATAAGGACATAATCAACACCTTTGATTATGATGAGCTGATAAGCTGATGCAGTAGCTACTTTGTGTAGCTCTGGACTGATGTGCAGGTCAGTGCTGGAGTAGGGCTGGTTTTTGCAGAGCCAAATGGCTACAGCCTTTTGTGTCTGTGGTGTCTCCGTGGGCACAGTGAGCCAAGCTCTGGGCCTCAGAATTCCCAGTCTGTGCATGGCTTTCTCTGTGCCAGGCACTGAGTACAAGCTGGCAGGGAGGCAGTCAGTCCTGAGACAACACGTCTATCATCTTTGAAAAATGGTATTTGTGCACTAACGCTGCTTTTTGTAGAAGGGAAGCCATCATCTTTTAAACATCTATGTTTAGCTTGGTTGTCCACTTGTCCCAGATTGGAGAAGGAGAATCTTGGCTGATTCTTGACTGCTTCTCAACTTCAGGAAGGTGAAAAAATTGTGGAAAGAATGAAACTGGAGCATGAAAGCCTGCAGAAAAAAGTTGGTGCTGTCACACTATGACCAAAATGTGCGTTCTTACACAGACACATGAATCAACACTGCAGAGCATTTCTAGATGCTGGAATCTGGTGTCTGCAGAGAGCACGTGCTGTGTCTGGAGATCCACTCCCAATGCACTGTGCTCTTTCATTTGTGTTTGTCCAGTCAGCACCTGAAGGACTTTCATTTTTTTGATTTATCTTAAGGGTAGGTGAAAATAAAGACCACCACGTGTATATCTGAGGTGGTTACAGACGAGATTTTTTTGCAAATGAAGAACAAACCTACAGAGAATATAAAATCAGGAGCCAACTGGCTCTATGGATAGCCAGAAATATTTTTGGCTGCCTGAAAACCTGGTTCTTGGTCACTGTTTGTCCTCTACTCAGCCAAATCAGAAACATTCAAGAACTGAAGCGTGTTGCTTTTTAATACACTGAGAATTACCAAGAAACCAAAGATTTTCTTTATTCCAGCCTGGAGCTGCCAGGCAGCTGTGTCAGTGTCTGTCAGTTCACCTGGTAGGGACTTGTGCTGGCTTGTTGGTCAGCTACAGGCACCTGGGTAATTTCAGTGGCATTGACGTGTAGCACCCCACAGTTTTTTGGTCTGTTGAACAAGGAGGAGGTGCCCTCACCTACTGACATCATTGTGGTACCTAGTGCAGGCTGGAGCACATCCTGCAAAAAAAAAAAAAAAACCTGCAAAAAACTGACCAAATAAAACTGCACAGGAGGAGGGATAAGGGCATTGGTGGTGGGCCTGTTCTCTGTGCTGTGGCATATGAGTTACAGAGCCCAGCCTGGCTTGTTTAAAAACAAGGTCTGGCAGCTCCTGGAGCTCAAGGAGAAATCCAAGAATTTTTAGCAGGCAGAGGTGTTTTCTTCCTGCACCTCTCTGAACTCACCAGAACCTGGATACACTTCAGTGGAAATGGTGGATGGGGGATGTGCTGCATGGCATTGGTGTGCCTCAGGACCCCAGAGATCCCAGAATAAGGCTCTTGGTTTGAATGCATTCCCTTGGCTATCAGACACAACCATCCCTGATTCCCAGAGACCCCTCTGCTGAGCTCAGTGATAAAAGCACTTTTTAACACCAAAGCTGCTGTGTTCCCACGCCTGCTGCTGTCATGAGGGAGGCCAGTCTGGAACAATAGCAGAGGAATAAAGAATGGCCTCTCTAATCGATATCCTGCCCAGACGCTGAGTCAGGTGGCAGCTCGGGCCTCTTTAAAATTCCTGCATTGTTCCTGCTTTCTCATTTGACTGGGGTAAATTTTTATCTTTAAGGAAAGAAAACACACGGGACCGACTGTCTCTGCCTGCTCCATCGTTCCCTTCCCACACCACCCCCAGACAGTTTTGCTGTCTTTGTCCCATGGAGGCCTCCAGAAGTGAGGGATATGGATAGGATTTGCTAGCTTGGGCTTGGACCTGAGTGTCATGTGCTGTGGTCAGCCCAAGGTGACTGTGGTCTGAGCAGGGCACCCTAAATCACACACATCTTCAGAGGATGCAGTCTTTCACACCCACATTTCCATGTGGGCTCGAATTTCTGTGGTTGGTCTTAAACTGGTCAGAAGGCAAGACAAAGATGCAGGCACAGGTTTCCAGAAAATTTCTCTGTAGATGAACGTTTGGAGCCCTGGCAGGATGCTAAGACAGTCTGTGTGTGAACAGACATTTGGAAAATTGTCAGAAGAAAGATATCTGCTTAAACAAACTGCAAGATCCAGTAGCTCAAACTCTTGAATCCACCTCAGCTGCATTAAATACATTTTCCAAAAGAAGAAGGGAGCCAGTGAAACTTTTTGAAATTGCTGATTCTCACAGGGCATTTCAGGAACCTCTCTGGGGGTTTCATGCAGCTCCTGTCATCTGAGAGCATCATCCCAGGGCTCCTCTTGCCAGCCTGGACCGAGACGGTGAATTGTGGCTCTGCTCCTTCACCTTCCGCAAAAGCTGCGGAGGAGAAAGCTCAGAGACCTTCAGGATTTTCCTCAGGGCTGGGGGGTCCCTAGGACATCTTTGTGGCTCTTTGGCCCTGCTTGCTTCCCGCTGAAAGGCCTCAGCAGAGGGGGGGAGCATGGCCCTGGCTGTGCTGCCGAGCAGGAACTGTTGGAGCTGCAAAGGGAACTGGTAAGGGTTACATTTGTGTGTGTAGATAGGAGATAAGAGCTGACCTACCCTTCACCCCAAACTGAACTCTCTGAAGCTCAAACAAGGTAAGCAAGTGCTTGTGAAAATGCTGGGGGGAAGCCTGCCAGGCTGGCAAACTTGCTGCTCCTGTCGGGGGCTGGCTGCAGACCTTCAGCCACTGTCCATGGGGTCCATGAGGAGCTTGCTAGGCTCTCGACTAAAATGCTTGAGGACGGATGGCACAGAGGAATCAGGAGCTGAGGATGCCTGTCAGGAGCCAGAGAGAGGGGTGTGGATGGAGGGAGAAATAGAAATTACAGACAATGCAGAAATAATTTCAAATTAAGCTGAAATAGCATCGACAAGATTGCTTACAGATATCCCTGCAGCAATTCGCGTTATAGATACTGTCCCAGCCTCTTCCCCAGTGCAAATATAAACAGGTCAGCATCCACACCTAAGTGTGTGACAGAGTTCCCAGATAGGAAATGTGTTTCTTCTGGGAAAGAAACATCTCCCTTTAGTGATATCCCTGAGTGTTTAAGTCTCTTGGGAGCCTCGGATGTGTTTTTCGCGGCACGGGAAGTGGTGCCTGCCAACACAAACATGGTATGGCATGGGTAGGGCTGGCCTGGCCCAGCACCAAGCTCTCACCCCTAAACCCTACGTGCCTGCTGTTCTGGAAGTGAGCAGGAGGATCTGCCTGTGCTGCTGCTGCCCCTGAGGTGCATTGGCAAGATGTGTTTTTGTATCGGATCTCAGGGAGTAGGGAGGTACTCTTTTTGCCCATGGTGTCTTTATGAAAACTAGGAAACAGAAAGCATGGATATCTCAGGAGGTGCTTTCCAGCAAGCACACACCAAGAAAAGGTGATTCTTTCTTATTCATAGTGACTCTCTATGGATGTAAATTCAGGGTGTCAGAGGATCACACAGCCGGGCTGGTTAAACCCTCAGTGCAGCTCAGGTGGGGACTCCCTGGAGGTGAACTGAACGTTTCTTTTCAGACCTAGGTGCCTCTGCTGAGGCTGCTCATCAGGGCTTCATTGGCACCAGCTGGCAAAGGGAGCGGCTGAGCCAACCACAGCTGCCTCACGGGAATACAAGGGAGTTCTTCAGCTCATTGCAGAGGTTGTGGGGGTTTGCTGTGGGTCAGAGTCTGGTGGCAGTGCTGTGGTGAGTTGGTTGCTCTCTAGAGTGGTGTTGCTTGAGCTACTGGGTCTCAGCTGTGGTAGCCCAGGCACTGGGGGCATCTTTGGTACATGTGTGGGTCCAGATTCCCAAAGTTCAGGTTGTTTTGAAACACTCCGATCAGTCTGTGGCCAGTTAGGCTGTCTCTGCTGTTGCTGTGTGGAGTTAATGGTCATCATGGCAAGGATGGATGTAGGATAGTTTTGCTCTGACAGCATATATTGCCCTGTGATATGGTTAAGCCTCCTCTTCTTGTGTGAGACTCAGCTCAGGGGTTGTGGATGCACAGCAGAAATAAATTCCTTACGAGTTTCTTCACCTTCCCCTGAAAACCTGGTGGAAAAAGACTTAAGTCCTAATCAAGCTGTTAGTCACAGCAGGTTTCCCAGGCCTTGGGGCTTGCCTGAGCAGAGGGCTAATCTCTGAGGGGTGTATGCCAGGCATGCTGCTGGGGGCTCTGCTGCAGGCATGTGTGAGAAAGCAGGCACTCCAGGCAGCAAATCTTTCCTCCCTGCGAGGGAAGGGCAGGCAGGCATGAAGCAACCAGGGTACACGTCCATCAGTGTCTTTGAGCAATGAAAAATCTCTTAAACGCTCACCGAGGGACCCATGGGTGTTTCTTAAGAAAATATTTGTTCCCTGCAGGGCTGGTGCTGTGACAGCTCCCAGCGGAGATGAGCTGGATGGATGGACAGGAGGGTGAAAGGTGCCGCCTTCCAAGGCAGCAGCTGGTGAGAAGGAGTTCTGGGCTGCTCAATGTCACCGCACACAAGCCCCGTGGGGACGCGTGAGCCCGGCTTCAGTCCTTGTCAGTGGCACCTCGTTGACTTTTAGCGCTTCCTTATCGTGTCTCGCTCACCTCGCGCGGCGCTGATAAAATGCCGCGGCCGGGCCGAGCTGCTGAGCAGCCCTGCGGGAACCTCGCGGAGCGCGGCAGCCTGAACCGCCAGCGAGCAGCCCGGGGCTCCGGGGCAGGCACAGCAGGGTAACAAAGGAACGCCCTAACGGGGGACAAGGCGAGGCTGGGATGATCCCCAAGGTGTGTCCCATGGGGCTGGTACGTCAGCACGGGAATCTTGCGTTGGAATCTGGGTTTGCAGAAGTTGGGCTCGCTGTGACTTTCCCAGAGCCAGCAGAGTTGGAAGTGTAAGGCATGTGAAGTGATTGCAGGATGTTCGCTCTCAGAGCTATAAACAATAGAGTTGGGAAGGAATGCTCAGGGTGCTTTTTTTGTTGTTGTTGTTTGGTTGGTTTTTTTAGTCTTTATTTTTTTCTTTCTTCGCCAGTAATAGCACTTCTCTCTCGGGGTATTAAGCACCTAAGTAGTTCTGGTACAAACCTTAATTATCACTGAAAAAGGGTATTCTTTTCCAAAATGTTATTGCTACGCTACCTCTAAGGTAGGCCTGCCCGTGGACCCACAGCAATTTCTAAAGGTGTTTTTAATTAATTTTTTTTTTTTTTTTTTACAGGTGAGCAACTGGCAGAGTGATACACTTGGGAGAGTCCTCTTAATGGGTTTGAACTAAGGGCCCCTGAATATAAAACCCTGAGCATCTACTGAGCAGGTATGTAATTTTTGAAACTTGCAACTGGTTTACAGTATCTTGCCACTGCAGGAGAACAATGAATCTTGTCTGGCTGGAAAGAAGAGTTTTCCTTCTGAGTGTGAAATGTAGATGTTTAAGAATAATTTATTTTTCTTTTCCTTTATTTTAATGGGGTTTTTTTAAATTTATTTTTAAAAGGATGCTAAAGTTAGTGTCTTTCTTCCTGAATTGGAGAGAAAATCCATGTGTCTTGGTTTGAAAGACAGGTGTCACTCAAGGAAGGCTGGAACCTCCCCTGAAATAGAGAAAATGCAATCCCCCTTCCCTCCAAATTATTATAACTTTGAAATAAAGGAGCTTTCAGGCAAAGATGTGAGGAATAGGAATAACAGTCCTTTACTAATATATATATATATATATATATAAACCAACACAAGCAGACAGCAATAACTGACAATGACAGCAAACAGAACCCCACCCACTGTGCACCGGCGAGCAGGGCGGGTGCGATGGTTCCCCCGCGGCTGCAGGGGGCGCTCCGGAGCGAGCTCGGCCCTCGCAAGGCAATGGCGGCTCGGGGTCCCGGGAAGGGACGGAACAAAGGCCTCACAAACCCCACTGGGCAGTTGGTCCGGTGTCCGGCAGAATCCTCGGGAGCAGCAGGCTGGAACAGCAGAGACGAGCACCAGTTCTGGGCGGCAGATGAGTCCGGAGCCGCAGCAGGAATCCCGGGAGCTCTCGGCAGGCAGGGCGCACGGGCTACAGTGTAGCACAGGCTCAGAGCAGCAGCAGGGACACGGTGGCCACAGCCCGACTCCCAGCAGGGCAGGAACAAAACAGGCTCGGGAATCCCGGGGCTTTTTCCCACGGAAGGAAAGCAGCCAGAAATGCAGAGGTTCAGCGTAGCGTTGTCCTCACCACCACGGCAGGCAGCAGTCTCCCCTCACCTCGTGACCAACGCTGAGTGCCCACCGGCCCTCCGAGCTGAGTTCCCACCCCCAGGTGCCAGAGCGGGCAGCCTGCTTGGCCTTCCCCTTTTGTTCTTGTAATCACCCAGCCATCATTCTCTGCAACACACCCAGGGAAAAAATTCCACCAGGGAGAAGAACCGAAAAGGAAAACTTTCAAACCCCAACACCATGATGTCAGAGTTCCTCACTGGAGAAAAACTTCTGAAGTTTTCACCACAGAAGCTGGGGTCAAAGTCCTTCTTTTCATGACTGAAGTTTTGACTTCACCTTTACTGGTCCAAATATTCTAAATGATTAAAGGTGAAACAAACTTTCCTTTAGAGGAAGGAATTATCATTACCAACAGAAACTTGCAGTGAAATCAATGAAAGGTTTCAATTTGACTTGCTGTTCTACTCTTACATCCCATTCAGAAAATAGGCTTAAGCAGCTCCCAGCGTATTTTCTTCTTCTTTGGCTACAGCTCTACTCTGTACTATGTTATTCATTGAATGTTATTATCCCAGATTTCTTATACAGCACTACTCTTGGAAGCATCCCTGTAATCACTTCCACATGCTGCAAACTTGCAGAATGGAACAAACTCCTTCCATATTCCCTGTAGTCACATGAGCTTTGCCAAGTTCTTATTCTCCAATACTTGCTGGGATACCTCAAAGCTTATTTTCAAAATCATAGTCCCAAAGCTTTTCTGACAGGAAGATCTAGTGTTGCCCCAGTCACCTTTAGGAGTCTCTTACTTTTTTCCCACCAACTTTGATCTTTTCCATGCTTTTGAACTATTCTCCTCTTCTGCTTTCTTTTATTTCTGCCCAACATCTTGTACTAGCATCTCCTTGTTTTGGTGTCTCACCATTTCTCCAGTCCTCCATCATCCCCTGCCAACATCTGGAACTCTGTTTGGGAAACCTGGGCCTTTTCCCAAGCCCACCATGCTTCAGTGCCCCCAGAACTTTTGCTCTTCTCCCTGACAGTGACACTCAGATTCCCCCACCTGTTACTGTATCTAGGCTCTGTCTTGCATAGTAAAATCTCACCATTTTTTCCTCTGAAACCTGACTTCTTGACTATACTGGCTGTTTGAAAAGCTCCTTTATGCTTCTTTTCCAAGCTGTCAAAATTTATTTTACTGAACTTCAACATTGTTGGTCTTTCTGGATTTTTATTTGGCTCTGTTCATACTAGGCAGGATTGAGACCACAACACCTTGAAAACAGTGAGTAACTAATTCCCCTTGTCATGAATACTGATTGTCTGCCCACCTAGGAGTTAGGCAAGGGAATACTGAGGTGTTTGTGTGCCACCTGGCACCCACTGTTAGTCCTTTGAGAGCAGTACTTAGATTCCCAGTGCTGTGGATGCCACCTAGCCCTGGAATTCTCTAGTTTCTGTCAGTAATGTCCTTAAAGTCTGTATTTTGTAACAGCCTGAGGAATTTGGTATCTAGGTCTTGCTTCAGTCCACTGGGATCCCTCTGCCTCTCCCTCTGTCTGGGCTAGATCTCAAACAGGATTTTCTTTGAAAGTTTAAATAGCTTCCTTGTCAGACCTGAGTGAATTTCACTCTAGAATGTGCTCCACCCTGAAGGGCAGAGCCTTCTGTCCAAGACACGCGAGGTCAAATGGAGAAAGCGTTGAACTTGATTTTTTTTTTCTTCTTTTTTCCTTGCATTCTACTGAAGTGTCCTAATTAATAACCTACTGGGCCACATCACCACCAGCCTGACGTACTATAATTTTATATATTTTTTTTCTGGAGTGCTTTATGACAGCCTCACTGCGTTTTGTACATAGACCAGGAAAGACAGTGAGGTGGAGAGTCCCATTTTCAGATGGATTTTGTGCTACAGATGGGTATGAGGTATCCATGTCCTTACGAAGTCATGCCCTCAGCCACTCTTTTTCCATGGATATCTGATATGGCATCCCCTAAGGGTGCTGGTATTTGCTGGTATCTTCTGAGGCACCCAGAGCCAGCCACCTCCACTCTTTGTGCAGCAGTGAAGGGACGTGAGCTACCAGCTGAGCTACTCCTGTTTGCTGCTGACCTGGTGAAACAGTTCACTGTGCCAGCAAAAAAGGGAGGAGGAGGAGGAGAAGAGAAAGGGAAATAGAGAAAATAAAAAGCAGAGCATGAGGTTAATGAAAGTGAGGGAGTATTTCTGGTATTATAATGTTACCAGAGTTAGGTTTCTTTAGCTCCTGCTGTGCTTTGCTAAAAACGAGTCTAGTTAGCAGCAGCAGATGTGAGTGTAACAGCTGTACAACTGTCAGGGGAATGAGAGAAGCTATGAGAAATCCATGAATTTAGTGGATTCTCTTGCTTTCTTTGTGTGGAGGCCTTAGAAGTGGCAGTTCTCAAAGTGTGTCCTACTGGCTGCTCATGTCGAGTGATTGGGATGTTGTAGAAGGTGAGAGAAGGGTGCAGCAAGCAAGATGCACGGCATGCTTTCAGACAGGAAAAGGAGAGCATTTGGGGAATGGTTTATTGGAGCTGCTGGGGGATGATAGGGTAGCTGGGAGGAAAGATGTAGCTTAGGAGTAGACATTAATGTTGCAGAAATGGGGATGGGGATTCGTGCAGCTAAGAATAAATGCATTTATGGAAAGGATACTGGTGGTTATTTGGTAACCAGAAGCTTCAATGATCAAAGAGTTTAGTCAGACCTTCTGACTTTGCCTTGCCCTTCCAAAAATATATCATGGCTGTGTGGAAGGTCACCTCCCATCCTTTCTTAGATGTTAATCACCCCCTCCAATATAGGTGGCCTATCAGATTGCATAGGCTGGGTAAACACTGGGATATATGATAGCACATTTGCTGGGCTGCAGGATCTAAAGGTAAGGCTGATATCTGGAATGCCAAGATATTTGTGAGGGGAGGCAGGATTCCTGCTCTCTTCAGCTGCTTGCCCTCCAAGTGGAAGGAGAAGGCATTTCAAATTCCTTGCAAGCTCCAGGCTATAAACAGGCTCTTCCTGGATGAAACAATAAGGATCTAACAGTAATCAGGAGTTGTCTGCTGTTCTGAACAGGTCTAATACTAGTGGGATGTGCTTTTGTGGGGAGGATGAAGCCCACCAGTTGGGGGGACAGAAGTGCCCAGTGCTACTGGTATAGATCATCCAAGAAGATGGTACTGAACACAGAGTCATGGGGCAAAGAAGAAATCAAAGCCCTATCAAGCTGAAGCAGACAGAGACAGAAAGGGGAAGGAGTCAGAACAAGAAAAAAGCAGGAAAGAGGAAGAAAATAATTAGGCCAAGGTGGGAGAACTATTAGCATTGTTCTGTACAATGGAGAAGTGTCTCAGCCATTAAACACACTCCATAAACACTGTATTTTTTCAGCTAGCTAGGCTAAGGGCCTCTGTGGGGGCAAGTACACAAATGATGGGTCCCGAAGCTCTGCTGCTCTCTCAGTAGAGTAGAATTTATCACCTATATAACTATCCTGGATTCATCTGGGGGGAGGTGCTGTGGCTCTAGTGTGGTCTGGCTCCACTATATCAAATTTCTGAGTAAGCCTGTATTCCCCTTAGTAATGTGAAGGTTGATATGAGCAAGGGAATGCATTTGGTATTTTACTCTGTGGATCACAGGGCAAGTGCCACATGCAGTAGTCATGGATGCTGTGTTTATCCTCACCCCTCTTGCTAGCTTGAAGACAGTGGTACAGCAGCTTAAGTCTCTGAAGCTGTTCTTGGCATGGAGGCTCACTGTATTAAAAATCCCCATAGATCTGTCACCACAGGCCGCAGCCATTCCTTGGGGTGCAGAGTATGCAGGGTGTTGGTGCTTTAGAATTATTTGTAAGACATTGCTCTATTTTGCCTGGTCCTAGTCAGGGGACTGAAGTGAAGGTTACTAAAATGCAAACCACTTGGATGGTGCTGGAACAGAAGTGTCCCGTGTAGCTGAACTAAAATCTTCTGGGAGGTAGGCTGTCCTCACATTCATCAGCTATGACAGTGGGGGGAAAATGCCTGTCCTGGTAGGACCTGATTCACCTGGACCCTTTGATTACACTGACTTGGATTACATTGGGTTCCATACCTTTTAGTACAGTGACCAGATATTCCTGTAGGCACAGACTATGTGACTCTATCCCAGATGGGAAATCTGCAAGGTGAAATGCCAGATCCATGAGCCCTTTTCCTCACTGGATGAAATTCCTTTTTTCATTGTGAATCTTACCAGCCAAGGGTGTTGCCTCACCTTATTCATTAGCCAGCCAGTGTTGGTGTAATTAGGGGTTAAGTGGTTAATCTTAAAAAATCCCTTGGAAGTCAAGGAATCCATATATTTGTTTATTTGTAATTTGTATACTGCCCCCGAGGCAACCAGGCATGGGAATGCAATCCCATATTTGTGTATTTAACAACTGAAAAGATGATGTGAGAAGAGGTTTGGGCTTACAACAGTATAAAGAAAACTGTGACTGCCTCATCTCCTGTCTCACCTCCCCTGTTGTAGGTCATGTATCTTCCTGGTGCCCACTCTTGTGGAAATCCTGTATTTCAGTGTGCATTGAGATGGACTTTTCTGACACAGGATGGAGCTGAGAGTGTGCTTAAGCTTGTTTTTGTCCCAGCCAGAGAGGGGAAGGCTTTCTTCATTAGGGGACTGCTTGTGGTAGGCTCTACTTATCAAATGTTGACTTTACTTAAAGCTCTTACAATCAAATTACGAGATGGGTTGAGCCAGGAGTAGATGGCGCTTCTAGAGAGGTTTGTTGTTGCTGGTTTTTTGCAATTCAGATGTTAGGGGCTTTATGGGAAACCCATTATTTTTCCAAATGGGTGGAGATGTGTAGTTGTAAGGAGGAGTAAACATTGGAAAGTTGGTCATTTGTGGCTGAATACTGTTGAGCAAGACAGCAAGATAGTAACTGATCAGTAGGAATGACTCAAAAATCAGTGATATGCAAAAAAAAACCAAAAAAAAAAACCCACCAACCTCCAACCACAAACCAAAAAACCTCATTACTGCAATAGTCTGGATGACTCAGAAAGATGGGGCCAAGCATAACATTAGCTGCTTTAAGTCCCATGTGGAAGAATAAGGAATACAGGCTGCATTTATCAGTTGGCAAGTTTGTCTCGGGAAGGAGTGGGGGCTGCTCACTGGCTGACTACAGAATTCCAGGAGGATGCTGTAGCTGGGGGAGCTCACATAGATTTCAGTAAATAAACTGAATTGTTCTAGGAAGGGCTGAGTGTGTGTGATTCAGCACTAATATGGTCACTTCCCATGTACTCTGTTCAGTGGTTTTGTTGGTGATTCCTGGATGGAAGAGGTTTCAGGGACAATGCCTGAGGGTGTTAGGGAATTGGAAATGTGCCTTCCAGAACAAGATTTTGAAGAGTGAGAGGGAAAAGGGAAAGCTGAAGGCTGACTTTTTTCAGTGTTTAGATATACTTACAAGGAGAACAAACTCTGTAGTCTAGCAGACTGAGGGGCACTAAGATCCAAAAACAGGAGTATGTAACTGGATTAAGAAGACCCCAAAAAATGATATCAGGAAGAGCACTATTTTTTAACATCATCTGCAATTAACCACCAGAAAAACTCAGTGAGGCTTTTGGAGGATCCTTCCCAGGAGGCTTTTAAGTTGTGCCTGGATTCTTGTCAGAAAGTGGACTCTTGTAGAGATGGGAAAGCTTTCTGCCAAGTGTTCTGACGCAAGTTTGTGAAGATGTGGGTCTGGATGACCATGCCACTTCTTTCTGGTATTAGTCAGCTGCTGGCTCACAGCTGTTGGCAGCTGTGGGGTTGAGACCCTGGGACCTCAGGGAAAGAGCAAAAGGCACCCCCTCTCAGCCCAGGCATTGCTCCTTTTCACCCTGCCCTGTGCAAACACTCACCAGTGCTTGGTTCATCTTTTTATTGGATTATGTTGAAGTGATACCCCAAAGTAAATAAGGCTTCATTGATGTCCATTTACGTACTCAGTGATGAGGTACTAATTGTCATCTATCAGTGTTGCTTTAATTCTCCTCTGGCCAAGTCAAGGCATTCCTTTTACATACTATCACCTATGGCTCTGTCATCCATTTCAACCTTTAAACCTTGAACAGTTATTATCTTGTATTTCTGAGCCAAACTAGAATGAGTTTTTCCTTCTGCTACCTCACTGATTTTTTT
>VXAC01007106.1:514631-540471 GCA_013399225.1 Rhipidura dahli | reverse complement strand
TTTTTTTTTTGTGGAAAAGCTATACTTCCACAATGCCAGGGTTTTGCCTCATTTCTTACCTTATTCCCCGCAGACTTAAACTTTGTCAGAAGCCAAGTCTGTGCCTGTGGAAGGATCAGAGGAGCAGTGTACCATTAGAAATGAGGTCTGAGAGCAGGAGAAGGATAGGTGCTGATGCAGATGGAGGTTGGGAGAGCATCAGGAGGTGCCAGCAGAGGCTCTGAGCCTTTGCACACAGCCAGCATGGCCGGGCCCTTGCTGTAACAGTAACACAACTTCCTAGGTAGGAAACACAATGGCCACTTGTGAGCCAGCCCCACGCCAGGGCAGCGTGTCCCTGTGGGCAGCAGGGCTGGCTGGGTGGGGCGTGCGAGGATCTGTGGATGTGGCTGCTGAGGCTGTGCCGGGTGGGAAGCTTTTCCTCCTGTGACTTCACCTGGACTGTGTGCCAACCTCGGCACACAATGTTATCACTGCAAGCCAGCACATGGCCAGGATGGCTGTGCTCGCACAGGGGGCCCCAGGAGACTTTCTCCAGTCCTTACAGCTTCTGGCCTTAATGGTTCTTGCCAGGAATACACCACGGCCCCATTTGTGGTTTGTTTCCAGTGGTACCAGGACTGTGTCTGCTCGTGGGTGACCTATGCCACCAAGGAGGAGATCTGGTTGTGAGGAGTAAAAGTGAAAGGTTTTGTCAGGACCTGAAGCAGGGACTTCTGCTCTACCCCACCCCTCTTTGGCAATCGGGGCTTCTCTTGGCTGTTTCCTTATCTAGGGCTTATTGCTGTGCAAAACAGCTGAGTTAATGAGTCATTAAGAACACTCGGTCCCTGCTGCATGGGGACTTCAATGCCTGGATGGAAATCATTCCCAAGAAGCCCATTCCCCTCTCTGTAGTCCACACACAGCTGTTGAAGCCCCTTGGATAAAAAAATGCAGTCCAGCCTATGGCAGTGGTTTCTATAGGCTAGGGATGCCTGGTCTGCCTACAGCCATCTTGGCTTTTGTCAGTGTTAAATACCTTGCCTAAAAGGGAGAGTTGGGTCTGGATCATCAGAATCTCTTGGCACTTTCACAGATCTCCTTTCATGGCAGTCTACAGAAGCTCTGTCTTCTCTCTGAGGACGCATTCTAGATTAAATGCTACCTCTAGAAGTCCCAGCCTGAGCCTGCCCTCTTCCCTGTAGTAGGAGAAACCCTACATTGTGTGTTTTGTTCTGTGTTCCATGAATAAGACCTTTCTGCCCAGACAAGCTCAGGCATCCTTTCCTTAAACAAAAAACCTTTCCTTAATTCTTTGGTAGACTTTGGTTTACCCAGGACAGATGTTTCTAAGACATCCATGTTTTCCATGCTTTGCCATTCAAACAGTGCAACAGCGCTGGACTAGTTTACAGAAAAATTAGGTGGTTCCAGCCTTTGACATCTGAGATTCGTCAGTGACTGGTCTGTGGCATCAGGCAGACCAGTTCATGCAAATGTCTGCCTCCAGCTAAATTAAAATCCACTTGTAGGACAGTCACATGGCTTTTGGTAGGCATGACTGTGTAAGCACCAAGCACCCCTAAGAGAATTTGCAGGAGTCTGTACTTTTGGGGGTCTGTTTCCGGTGCATGATTGGTGGGTGGTTGTTCAGAAGTCTTTGTAGGTTCATCAGCAGCTCTCCAGGATTGGTGCTTGTGCTCCAATGGAGCTGAAATGATGCAGTACCCAACAGGAGGCTGCTGGCACCCTTGTTCTGGGTAATAATCCTCAGGATGATGCAGCACTTCGCCACTTGTGACACTGCTTTCTGGGCTACCTCACAAATAATTATTTTTGGGAGGTGGACTGGAGAGGAGCAGATTTGAGCCCTTAAAATAACATACCAGCAGCCCATGTGTAGATGTGCAATCTCATGTGATCAGTACAAGGTGGGAAGACAGTTCTGGGGGATACCTTCTCACTAAGGTAAGCTGAACCAGAAATAAGCACTCTTTTTCTAATTTGATGAACTGGGGCCATGGAGAACCCATAATGGGAGCTTTTGACAGCAGAGGGCTTTCATGAAAATCAGAGGATAAACCAGGCAGGACTGGGGTGTATCCACCTTGCCTCTCTGTGTTACCCCTAAGGTGTGCAGTGGGAGTTGACATGCAGCTCCTCAGCTATCCTGAGCTCAGAGCCCTGCAGGAAGTCACTCCTTCCTGGGACAAAGCTCTCCACAGCAGAACTACTGCTCGTCTCCCTGCAGAAGTGCAGGAACTTACCTTCCCTTCTCAGTGCTAAAGCAAACCCAGTCTGTGTTTGTCCAACCCTCTGAGCCATCAGGAGTGCTCTAGAGCAGCAGTCCCCTTTGTCATCATTCACCTCTCTCCAGGACTTGGTGACTTCTGTAAAATGTTTGGTGTTTTCTTCCAGCTTATTGACTAAAAATATCCTGATGCCAAAGGCCCTCTGGGATCTTGGTACAAACATCCTATAAAAAGCCCCAATCACTTCTAGCCCCCTCAGTTGTGTTTTGGAAGTCTGATAAGTCATTTATAGTCTGTTTAATGACTGCTATCTTATTTTAATGCCAAGCAAGTTCTTTAATCATAGTGCCACATGATAGAAGGGAAACTGCCTTCCAGGATCTCAAGTATATTGTACCAGCTTTGTTGTATTTAACAATGGTATGTGCAATTTCCTCAGAGAAAAGGAGGAACACAGTTCAGTGGGGGTGAATTTTCTATAAACCCATGTTAGTTGCCCCTAGTTATATTTCCCTCCTTTTATTCCCTGTGTTCTTGTTAGCCACTTCATTATTTAGTTCAGGTCTGAGATCCTATCACAAGTCTGTAGTTACCTGTGAGTAATTATGAGATAATCATAAAAGAATTATGCCCTTCAACATAGTCTTTACAAAATGCCAGGCTAGGGGGTTTCTTCTCCTCCTCCAGGACTTACCCATTGCACCAAGAAGTACAGAAGATCAATATAATCAGAGCAATTATGTGTGCAGCTTATGAAAAAACTCCCCAAAACTAAAGAAAGTTAGAAGTTTTCAGTGCAAGGTACCCAGTCCTGCTGATTTAAAATGCCTGATTTTAGTGGGTGGTATTTAACTCTTCTGAGATACTACAAGAATAGACATGTCATCAACAAAGACTTCATCAACTACTTTCTTTTCTCTGAGCAGTAGAATAGGAGTATTTATTGATTTCTTTTTTGTTCTCTGCATTGTTATTGAATAATCTAAGTTTTCCATCTGATAACAGATCAATACTATGAGTAGGACTCATTCTGCTCTTAATTTACTTTTTAAAAAAACCACCTTTGTCAGTCTTTTCCCCCCTTTCTCCCCCATCATATTTTTAATAATTCCCATCTTCTAATTTATATTCAGCTTCTCTCGCACTACTTGTTACATCTACTTTACTTACTTTACTTTCCTTAAGCCCCCTCATTTCAATTTTAAATCAGGTTGTGTTTTTTCAGTTGCAATATTCTTTCTGTACTGGGGAGTTGTGTATTTTTGGTGCCCCACAAATGATTTTTAAGCAGTTGTTAGTGATTATTAATATTTTTGTATTTAAATACTTTCTTTGTGTTTATTTAGTCCAGAATTCTGCTCAGGGCTGGGAAACAGGATTTTTTTTTATAAGCAATATATCTTTCAAAGCATTGCATTACCAGTTGGAACCTTCTTCTGCTTTTATATAAGTCTGGAGTGAGCTGGGGATCAGTGAACCTGCTGCCAGCCTCTCATTTCTGCCATCACTTTACTACCCAGATAAGGTGAAAGATGGGTTGTGTTCATTATGGATTTAAGGTTTGCCAAATGAGGAAGCTGTTAAGAATATTTAAAAATCCCCAAGGCTGTTTTTGAGTCAGCAACATCAGCATGTGTTGAGCTAAGCAATAACTTAGGCTTATTTTTTCTTTGATGAGTGCTTGAGTAACCAGGGCTTCCATATTCCAGTGTTGATTGGTTATCTATTGTGGACCCTAATCATCAATCCAGTTTCTGGAGCACTAGCTCACAAATGTTGAATACTGATAACTAGGAAGTTGTGATTCAAAGTCACAAACAAGCTAGCAGGTGTTTTTATTTTTGCTCCACTTCTGCCCTCTTGTTCTTTCTTAGGGCTCTGCCTATTGATTTTAACATTGTTCTACAAACCATCCCAGAATCTATTCCAATGCCTTACAGCTGTAGTCCCCTGGGCAGGCACAGCCTTGATGAATACAAACTGGAAAGGAATGCCACAATTGTATGCAGCTAGAGAGGATGTACTGGAATGGGTTTGACTTCTATACTGTGTTTCTGTAAAGGAGGGCACGCTTTTAAAAGGCAGAGTCAGGGCTGCAGCTGCATAAACTCAGCACTGCTCAGGGGAAGTGGAAACCCACCAAACCTGCTGCCCCCTGGGCCAAAGCAGGGGGGCAAACAGAAATATTAGGGCTTGTGTCCTCGCTTCAGAGCTTTGGGGACTGGAGAGACACAGGCCATTAAGAAACTTGCCTGTATTTTGCTGAGGTAACAGCTGCATTCACTGGGATGGTGTTTATCAATCAGACAAGAATGGGGCCTCATACCTCGGGGCATATGGGAGAGTATTCAACAGCTGCTGAGCCAAGGTAGGATTTAGAAGTTTGCCATAGAAGCAGCTCCTGAAAATTCTGCCAGGTTTCACACAGGACAGGGGATCCCGAAAGAGTCTTAATGCCCCTTTTAAAAGGATCCTGATACCCTTTAAACCATTTTCCTCCTAAGAATATTATATTCACTGAGACGTAGCAGGGCTGCAAGGAAATAATGAAGAAAAAACGCTTCAGGCCTTTCCAAACTGGAGAAACCCTTTGGATCTCCCACCTATGTTTTCTGGCAGGTCTGTACATAGATAATACTTGACTCCCTCCATCTGGCTGTTTATTACTTTGAAGCCAAATTGTCTCAGGGAATGCTGAACACCTCTGGATGAATGATGTATCTATGGACAGGTTGTCTTCTTGATCAGGGGAAGAGAATGACTGGCTCAGCAGCTTCCAAGTTCAATAACCTCCCTTACTTCTTAATGAATTGCTGAGGCATGAGAGGCTTCCGTTCCTTGCTGGCATCTTTTACACTGTGCCCAAAGAAACAATCATATCAGGCTCAGGAAGACTGAAAGGGCAGGGAAACAGGAACCATCCCCACGGATGTCCTCGCCAGAGAGGCTGGGAACGTGCTCTGCTGTGGGAAATGGGAAGCTGAGGTCAGCCAAAGTGCAGAGCAGGTATGCACATCTCTTGGGACGGGAGGAACAGATAATGGCCTGCTTTGCCATCCCCATCCCTGCCCTGTGCTGCTGGGGAGCTCTCCTGGGCCACCTTCACACCTTGCATATGGAGTGCACCTCCGCTGCGTCATTCCATGGTGTGGAAGTGAAGGCAGGGAGATAAAGGTGGAGAGTGGGTGGTGACAACGCTGCTGAGAGCCCTGAGCCTACCACTCAGCAAGGCAGGCCTTGGTGGTGTGAGAGGAGCCCAGAAGAAGTGAGAAAGGAATAGGGAATGAGTCCCCATCAAAAACTGGGAGGCAAAAAACCCCCATGGACAGTGAGGTGACACGGGATGCTTCCAGACATACAGACTTGTTCCCATCTTTCAGAAGCTTTGTCCCTTCCAGCTTCTTGTACCTGGGAATGTTAAGAGATTGAACAAAAGGTCTGATAAAACAAACATATGGAGATCCCCTCAAGAGGCTGGGAGATATTATTAGCTCCTCTTTTACTGGCAGGCCTGGAGCAATTAATTATTACCCGAAGTATTATCAGGTACTTGTCACTGCTTTCCCTGGATCCACTTCACATAGTCCAGATTGGCTGTAAGCAACATGTTCTCTGACTGGTCTGATACCTCACAACTCCTGACAGCAGTTCCTCTGCTGCTCTCCTGAGGATCTCAGCAGTGGTGGAAGGGCCACAACCTCAAATATGTGCTGAGAGAAATTTGAGTCCACGGACCACCTAAATACGCAGCATGCCTGTATTTTTACATCTTCTCAGTGATGTCCTCCAGCAGATGTGCTCCACCTCTGTGACCAGTGGGTAAGTTCTAGGCAGGAGGCAGAAAAAGGGACAGGTAAGAGGAGGTTATATGGGGACCTAGGAGAGGCATTTTGTGTATGATGGCTCTGTAATGCATGTTTAACAATTTGCCTATGAGCTCTGGGCCCAGTGCTGCTCTTTAGAAAGAGCATCTGCAGTGGCATAAGAACTTAGAATTTCTGACCCACACACTCTTGTAAGGGTCTGTGCTTCTAGAAATAGCGTGGTCAGGTTTTAAGTGAAATTATGCTGATTCATGAAATCATGTGTCTAAAGGAGTGCTCTTCTCCTCCTGGCTCTGGTTCTGCTGCTGCTGCAGTAGCAGAGCACCTACCTTTGACACATGAGAATTAATCTTTTTTTGCCTTACTTGTTCTTTATACTTTTAGTGAATTTTTATTATCAATATACTTTCAGTGAAGTTTCTGTTTTTAACCATGTTGTTGTTAAAAGGAAAAATCATGCAGGTCAGCTGGTATACCTGTGGAGTATGTGCTGGAAAAGGGATTCAGATTCAGGTGAAAATAGAGACTTTACTAGTAAAAAAGGCGCTTTGCTAACAAAGTTTACACTGACTCTGTAGGTAAAATTGTAGGCATCAAAATGATCTTCATGTCAGTTTAGCTCCATCTATTTAACCATTGTAAAAGTACTGTAAAAAATCGCATTCAGAATCGGTATTACAGCATCTCCACAACTTCCCGTGTTTGCTGTGCTTATTTTCTATCTGCAGAAGAAGCTGAAGGAGTGAGTGAAGAGGAAGGTGGGGTGTAGCCAGGAGAAGGCCCAGCGTGTCTGTGCCGCTGTTCGGCACCCTCAGCATCCCCCGGTGCCGCCGGCGCACGGACGAGAACACATCGCCCGCTAGCGGCCCGGGCTGCGGGAGCCAGGCTGCTCCTCCCGCTGCTGCTCCGCTGATGCTGCTCCAGCGATTTCCCTGGGACAAGGTGCGTGGCCCTTCTTCCTGCCGCCCTCGGATGAAATCAGCACTTCTGGGAAAGGTCCTCGCTGAGCTGGGCGAGAAAAGAGAGCAAATTGGTTGAAATGGGGTTATGGGGAGCAAACACCTCTAAATCTGCAGCAGTATCACTGGAGTCAAATAAGACGGTTGTGACTCCCCGCGAAGGTTCCCCGGGGACAGCTCCTCGCAGGGCAGGGTGGAGATACCCGGGCTGAGCCTCGGCGAGCAGCACAGCACCAGCGTGCTTCACAATGCACCAGCGTGCTTCACAATGCCCCAGCTAATTAGCCCTACTGCAGAGGGGATAATTAACTCCGGTGGAATTCCTTGCTGACATAGCCAACCTGCTCGCAGGTGTGAGCTGCTGTCCCCCCAGGTCACCGTTGCACTGGGTGGTGTGGCCAACCCACAGTGTCCAGGCTGGCTTTTCAGAACTGGTGACGAGATACTATTTCTTGGTGTTTTTTTGTTTTTTGTTTTTTTTTTTTTTTGTTTTGTTTATTTGGTTTTTTTTTTGTTTGTTTGTTTTTTGTTTTTTTTTAACTGAAAATATTTCTCTGAGCTTTTTCTCCAGGTCTTTGGCCCCACACAGAACCATAGAGCCAAAGACCTCAGAAAGCGTCCCTTTCCCCCTGCTTGTTCTTCTGCTTATGCAGTAAGATCATCCTTAACAGATGTTTGTTTACCTCTTCATAAAAACCTCCTGTGATTCTACAGCCTCCCTAAGCAGTGTGCTGCCGTGCTTTGCTGTTCTTACCACTGCAAAGTGTTTTTCTAATGTTTAGCTATATCATTTTTATTGCAAATTAAGCTGATTATTTCCTCTTCTACTTTTGGCAAATGTAGGGACAACAGTTTAGTCTCTCCACCCATTATAACAAATGTTTATGTGCTGGAAGACTGTTATCATGCCTCCCCTCCTGTTGTTCTTTTCCTAGAGAAAACAAACTCAATTATTTTATCCATTCCTTATAAGTCATGGGTTTTTTTCACCTCTCTTATCATTTTGCTCTTTTTTTTTGGACTCTCTCCAACTTGTCTGCATCTCCTGTAAAATGTAGTGCCTGGGAGTGGACACACTGTTCCTGCTGGGAGCTCAGCAGTATCAAGTAAATGCTCAAAATAATTGCTTCCGTTGCCTTATACAAAATCCGCATTAAAACATCTCAGAATGAGATTTGCCTTCTTCTGTGGGGATCTCACTTAACAAACTCATGTTGGTCTCACCTCAGCTCTCTCTGCTGGACTGGTCACAATTTAGCTCGGAGCAGCACACTTGGTGTCCGTGCAGCCACCTTTCCTGAGCTGTATCGTGGTGCAGTCACCTCTGCAGAGGCAGCCCAGCTCTCCAGTGTCTCACATTCCTCTCAAATTCCAATTACTTCAGTCCCCTGCCTTCAGGAGGGACTGCTGACCCCCAGCCCAGCTGTCATCCTCTTAGTTTTGTCCTCTAGTCTGTTGTCCAAGACACTCAAGGAAATACTGCGCAGCCCTGGAGGCAGAACTCCAGGGATGCGATTCTCCCAGCTGGAAAAGTGAAGCCCTGATAATTACTGTTGATTATGGTACTTCAACCTGTGTCCTCTCTGCACGGTGACTTTGCTGGCTGCCCTGGGAGCCTGTAATCTAGATATTTTCTAAATGTTCACTGAAGTTAAGGTATCTTACACCTACCATTTCTTCTTCATCTACCAGGCCTGTTAGTCAAAGAAGGAAATTATCTTGGTTTGACATGATTTGTTCTTTGAAATTCCCTGCTGGTTGTTTCTTATCAGCTTATTGTCCTTTAGCTGCTTATAAATTGATTGTTTCATAATTGGCTCCAGTATCTCTCTAGGTATCACAGTTAGGCTGACTGGCCTGTAATTCCCCAGGTCTTCCTAGAACAGTAATTTTCAGAGAAGAACTGCATTTAACAGATATTGAAAGACATTCCACTTTTGCCCTGCTTATCTTTATTAATTGTCTAGTTTGGTTCCATCCCTTATATTAAAAACATGTTTCCCATAAGTATTCATCCTGCACTTGAAGCTCAGCACAACCCAGCCCTATCTTCACCCTTGTGTTCCTGCCCCAACCCTCCTGTTATATACTTCCCCAATTTCCCTCCTTCTTGATGCTTCATATCTTCCTCCTGCTCTTTTCTTTACGGTTTGTTTGCAGCTCTCTGGCAAAATATACTCCCCAGCAATTCATATGCACCAATGCCTGGAGAGAGTCCTGGAAAAATCTGAGAGCCTAGCCCTAAAAAATTAGGCAGTGACATTTGCTGGGCTTGGAGGGATATGTAGTAAGGTCTGCTTATAGATTTGTCCAGGGCTGGCTACACTTAGATGATTTCTGAGACCGGTAGGTGGCAGAGGGATGATAAAATCTGGGAGACTGGTCCTGGTGATCAGAGGATGGATCACTTTGGCTCTGGGATGGACAAGGACAGGTGTTACCAGAGAGCTGGGTGAAGGTCCCAGCTTCTTGTAGGGAGGCTGAATGTGCCCAGTGTTCAGCCTCAGCCGTGAGAGAGAGGTCTGTGTGTTCAGCAGAAGAACAGGAAGCGTGTGCCACTTTCTAGCTAAGCAGATCCCGAGAAGATAACTTTGTTTGAGGGAGGGGTATCGTTATCCAGGGTTGTGCGCTATATAATTGCACAATCTGCTATCATGCATGAACAGAGCTGTTCAATAGTATGGCCCTGCCTTGTCCTGACATCATGTCTGTGTTGGAAATCCGTTTGGAATGAAAAATCCCGCATTCCCCAAGTGACCTCGTAGTCTCTGAGCAAAAGGCTGAGTTGCAGTGGAGACTTCACAGACTCAGTGGTGCCAGGGACAGAAGCTCAGTCACCAGCCTCAAAGCAGCTAAAGGTTGAGAAGTCAGCAATGAAGCAGACTTCTTTCCAAAGAAAATAGTATTTTAAAAGTGCAGGAGATGCCCATGATTCTTTGCAGGCAAAAGAAGTCCTAAAGGCAAGGAAAAGCCACTGTGAGTTAGCAGTGTTACTTTCACTAGCTGCTACTATTTTTTGCACTGTTTTTTGGGGATGAAAGTACTCAGCACATCTACAGGTTGCCTAAGGAGAACATAAATATTGAGCTAGGTACCCAGGTTGGAAGTGTTTGCCCTTCTGAGTCTGGCATTGCCAGTGCTGTAGTTCTTCTGCAGACTCAGTGATTGTCACGTGCTGTGTGTGAGCTCCGGTCTCCTCGACCTTTGCTTTTATGGTGTCTACTCCTTTCTTTCACAGCCACTGCTTTCATGCTACAAAGGTAGCCCTGGCTTCCAGCATTACCCTGGTGCCTAAGAGAATCAAGTCTCCTTGCTTTTCTCATGCTCTGCCTTCTCCTCTTCAGGCCCATCTCAAACAACCACTTCCCTGCATAGTCCTAGTACAAGAAGAATTCCTCACTGCCCAGCTTCATCTTTATTTAGACCTTTTCCTTCAGAGGGAGGGGGCTCTAGTGAGCTGGGGAATCTGACCCAGAGCTCAGCAGTGCTTTTGTGAAAGGCCTCCAGATGAAGGGGAGTGTGTGGTTTTCCACAAGCCGGAAATGTCCTGCAAACTGGGTGTGCCCCATGCTAAAGGCTCTGCACCCTGTGGTACCAAAGAAAGTCAGCCTGATCATTTGGATGAAGGTAACACAGACCCAATAATCACAGACTAGAATATAATTTCTGCATCAGCTGCATATTGCAAGCTGTTCTGCAACTTGTCAGACAATATTTGATATTTGGATAGCGTTTGCAAAAGGCAGATAGAAGGTAAATGGGAAAGGTCTCTGACAGTAGCTGGATGTAATTTAGAGATGGACTACAGCCATGTAGTTACATACCAGATTTGGGGTTTGGCTCATTATATTAGAGAGAAAAGGCTTAGAAAGTGATGTGCACATTCGGAGAGAGCTGAGTTATCCAAAAGACAGTTTTGGTCTGAAGAGGAGTGGGCAGTTGAACATCTGAACCACCTGCCCTCTGTGATGCACCAACCTCCAGGCATTCTGTAAAAGTGCTGGATGCTGGTGGTACCATTTAGTCCCTCTCTTACTGCTTCCCAGAGAGGGGCTGAGGGTGGCAGTGATGATCACTCACTCATGTATTGATACTAGTTTATCTCAGTAGAATATAGCAAAATGAAACAACAAAGGTGTTCCTTCCTCCTCCTTATTGTCCTTAAGCCTCTCATTGATCCAACCATGCCTTTTCTTATTCACTTCATATTCTTGGGACTTGTGAATGCCCCACTGTGTGTCCTCTCTCCAGGAAGGCTGTTCCCATGCTTTATGTAGCATTGACTGAAAAACGTTCTGCTGCTGCTTCTCTTTTTAGGAGAGTGATTTCTTAAGGTGTTCAGAATATGACTTTCAGTCTAACTACATGCATTGAGGGTGATTTTTCATTTGTGTCTCCAGACTGGTTCCTCTTGCAAAATGTGATTCTTTTCCATCTCTTTGTGCTTTAGCTCTTTTGAAATCCAGTTTGAAAAACATCCTCTCTGCCTCCACCTGTGCTTTGGACCTTGGGGTTCTGCAAATCAGCCTAAAAGCTCTTTGGGAAGACAACTTCTTGAGATGAGGTTCTGAGCTTACATGGACACAAATGCCCAGAAACACTGAAGACTGGCCTGAAACCATTGGTTTGAAGGTACAAGATTTTGTGGCTCTTGTGTTTTAATATCTCATTCAAAATCCAGCTTTTCTGGAGACAGAGTGTCTCCCAGTGCCATTCTGGGAAATGAAATTTGGTGTTGAGTTTGCATAAAGAGAGAGGAGAGCTACATGCTGCTTCATCATTTTGTGAGCCTGGCATCTGCATCATTGGTTAGCAAATCTTGCTTCCAGTAATCCTCTTTTTCTTCAGAGTTGAGCACCAAGAGCACTTTCTAAGCAATGCCTCCAGAAAGACTACAAAAACCATTCCTCTGAGTAAGGTTATAACCTTTGACTTTTAATTAAAACTCTCTGGGCATTTAGTTGTACTTGTAGACACGTTACTGAGCCTGTGATTCCTCTCTTCTGTGGCCTCTCCAGCATTTTATCAGGTGGCTGGGGGTAGGCAAGTGTGCCTGAGGTAACATTCCTGTGTGCTGGGCTGCTGGAGTTCAGCTATGCTCCTTAACAAAACAGTTTGGTTTGGACATTTTTGCTGCATGTGCAAGATGCATTTGGAGAAAAAACGAAGCAGGGCTAAGACACTGAAAGGTGAGGTTGTAAAGTTGGTCTTTCTCTGCTCTGATTAATATTGACTGATAATCTCATTTTCCCATTCTGCTGCTTTCCCCCAGTAAAAGATGTTAAAGAGCAGACCAAAGTATCTGACAAGGCCAAATACAAACCTAGTACTGCAGTATCTGACTAAAAAATCACTTGCAACTTGTCTGTCAGAGCTGGGTGTAGGGCGACTAATTAATTCAATTAATGCTGGCAGTCTCAGAGATGTTGGCATTCCCTTTTCACCTGCCACACCACAACACCTAAAGACCAGCAAGTGTGGGGCACACACAGAGCTGTGCTGAACCACAGTGGAATTGCAGAGATGCTTTGGTCCCTGCTTAACTGAGCAAACTCCCATTTATGCATGTATTAGGTTTTCACTGCCTGTTGCCTGTTCCTCTCCCCCCTCTGCTTTTTCATGTTCAGTGGACTCTCCTCTCTGTGTCTCTGCCTCTCTCTCTATTTTTTTTTTCTCTCTATTGTTCCCCGCGTTACTGACTGTCACTCACTTCATAAAGCCGTCTGGCTCGGAGCTTAAATATTGCAGGGCAACTAAAACCCACCATCAGAGCCAATTCAGTCATATCTGCTCAGTCGTGCGACAGGATTGGGGCTTTTAGGGTAGGGAAGAAGAGAGACAAAAGTTCACTCTTCCCTGCAGAGTGCCAAGAGAGGAGGGGGACACATTTCTTCGGTGGAGCCTCTCACAGCGGCAAGTTGCTTGCTCAACATCCTTAACCTATTCAGCCTCTTTCGCTGGTAGCGTGTGCAGGTTGCGACGTCTGGGAGCGCAGGGTGGGGGTCTGCAGCCAGCCCGTGAGAGTTCAGGACACAAATCTGTTGGCTCTGAGTGGGCTTAGGCAGAGTCCTGCTCTTTCCTCGTAACAGGCAATTTCAGGGAAAAGGTGACTCCCTAAATACCTCGCTTACACCTTTTTTTGAGGCTGGAGGGGCTGACTGCTTGCAGGTGGAATCCCAGATGTTTGAACTGGTTGTGCCACTCGTCATCTGTCCACTCAGTATCGTTGCTTGCAGTTGAACCAACTGAGCAACCTCGAACCACTTCACTTGCATAAAACAGAGGGGATGGGCATGGCAGAGTTGTGAAGAACGTGGCCAGTTGGAAGTGATCTCAGGAAGGGCTTAGCCAAACGTAGCAAGCTGCGAGCAGGACGTGTGATGGAGTTAGGAAACATTTTCCCTTCTCTTGTACAGTGAGTTTTCCATGTGATAAGGTTTATCACATCTAGAATGTTGCTCTTGCATGCTGCAGTGGAAATGCTCAAATGGTAGCGTAGATATCAGTGTGACTCACAGGGAAAGAAAGGGATGGAGTTAACCGAGGTGCCTGGGGGACAATGAAGTTTGTACTGTGTGCAGTCATGTTTTTTACAGAGTCGCACATGATTGGTAACTGTCGGGTGTACTTTGCTCTGTGAATTTGCGGAAAGAGGATGTTTAAATCAGTTTAGATAATGTATGTAAACAGCATAATCTTCTGCTAGACTTGTTAATGTAAGCGCTGACATTAACACACTTCTTTACGCGACTTTAATGACTGGGAAAGTAGCAATTTTCCTTGGTGATTAAATTATATGTTTGCCGCTTATGTATGCGAGGTGTTTGTGCAAGCTGAAGGAACTGTGTTCTGTTCTTCATTTTCTAACATGGGTGTCCAGGGTAAAAACGCTGTAAAGTTTGAAGGCAAGGAATATGAGTCCATCTTGTTTTAGCAAAATGCCATCATAAGTGTTTGGTTGGTTTTTTTTTTTTTTTTTTTTTTGCTTGAAAATTTGTGAATTTCCCCTGAGCCATAGAATTCTCAGTATTTTGCATGTTAGCCTATGTGTGACTACGTACACAGAGTAGTTGAAAGAGACTGGTATGCGTTGGTGTGTCATAACATATGGCATTACAAACAGATCCCAGTGGTATCTGAACGAGGAGGGAAGTTTAGATACTCAGATTTCCATGCTGTTGACTGTATCTTCCTTTTCCCAGTGCTCGTGTATGTGTCTGCATTTAGGGATCTATAGATGGAGGTAGTATCTAAGAGATGAACTTCTGGATCCCTGTGAACAGCTATTTTATGAATAATGTTCCCTGCTTCACTTGTCATGCTCTACAAGTCGGTCTTTCTGGGCCACTGTAATATTCTGCATTCCTCAGAGACTTCAGACTGCTGTGATGTGTTAAATCAACCCATACAAAACAACTTTCATCTCTATTTCCCTCATTCATAGATCTTCCCTTGTCAGAAATTATATAGTGGGAAGTTCAGGATATGCAGAATGAAGCCCTGACCTACAAATAATTTCTTATCATGCAGAAGTAATGACAGATGTAATATTTGACTTGCATTACTTGAAAATGGATGGCTTTCTTAGCTTTTCAATAGTATATCTGCAGCTGGCTCCCAGCTCTGTGTTAGACACAGAGTGGCACTGACATTTTAGAGAAAGCAAATAGTATTTTAGGTCCCAGTTAGAGACCTTGGTGTTTTCCCCAGGTTGGTTCCACTGTCAGTGTGGCAACTGACTTCAGAAGGCAATGCAAAGAACAGCCCCAATAGCACCAAATAATTACATTGCATATAACATATTCTATATAGCAAAACTAATCTATATAGTAGTTACTAAGCTTGTACAGCATTACTAACATAGTAATGGTGTTGCAATTGCTGTTCTTACCTAACAGAGTGATTGCTAAAGTAGAACTGACATTTGCAACCTAGAGAGAATTCAGGTTTGTTTAGGATGTGCAGGATGAGCAGATTCCAGATCTGCCTGACCTGTGAGGGATCCTGCTGCAGAAGGGTTTGTGTGCTTGAAAGCTTCACCCTCTCTTCTAACCACTGCAGCTGCCTGCTGATAAATCTGTTCCCCTGTACTGCTGCTGAGTGTTTGTACGTGTACAAAATCTAAGCAGACTCAGAGAACTGAGCCTACAAGGCACCACAGAAGACTCTCACCTGCAAAAGGAGATAAATATATTCTCTGGCTGAAAAGTAATTGCCCATTTAGAGCCATAGAAGAAAAACTTTAGCAGGCGGCTTGCTGTGGCTTCCCAGCCCTTCTCCTGCTAATACATCATTGTGAACAGGCAAATCTGCAAGCAGGCAATCGTCTTTCTGTTCTCAAAGCATATTAGGGAAATTCTGATTGAAAGCAATAAAAGACATCAGTGGGAAAACCTGAAATCCTTAAAATTAAGCATAATTTGTGGTCTTTCTCTTTGTTTTTTCTTCCCTTAGACAGTAAGAAATGGGTGACTGGAGTTTCTTGGGGAACATTTTAGAGCAGGTGAACGAGCAATCCACTGTCATCGGGAGAGTTTGGCTCACAGTGCTCTTCATTTTCCGCATCCTGATCCTGGGCACAGCTGCTGAGCTAGTGTGGGGAGACGAGCAGTCAGACTTTGTGTGCAACACCCAGCAACCTGGTTGTGAGAATGTCTGCTACGATGAGGCCTTCCCCATCTCCCACATCCGGCTCTGGGTCCTGCAGATCATTTTCGTATCCACACCTTCGCTAATGTACTTCGGGCATGCTGTACACCATGTCCGCATGGAGGAGAAGAGGAAAGAGAGGGAGGAAGCTGAGAGGCGCCAGCAAGCTGAGGTGGATGAAGAGAAGCTGCCCCTGGCTCCAAATCAAAACAAAGGCAACAACCCTGATGGAACCAAGAAGTTTCGCCTGGAAGGTACTCTCCTGAGAACATATATCTTCCACATCATTTTCAAAACCCTCTTTGAGGTGGGATTCATAGTAGGTCAGTACTTCCTGTATGGCTTCCGAATTCTCCCTCTCTACCGCTGTGGGCGGTGGCCCTGTCCAAATCTTGTGGACTGCTTTGTCTCCAGACCCACAGAGAAGACCATCTTCATTATGTTCATGCTGGTGGTGGCTTCTGTATCCCTCTTCCTCAACCTGGTGGAGATCAGTCACTTGATCTTGAAAAGAATCCGGAGGGCTCTGAGAAGACCAGCAGAGGAGCAGCTTGGAGAGGTCCCAGAGAAGCCCCTCCACGCCATCACAGTCCCCTCCATCCCAAAGGCCAAAGGCTACAAGCTGCTGGAAGAAGAGAAGCCAGTGTCTCATTATTTCCCTCTCACGGAAGTAGGGGTTGAGCCCAGCCCCCTTCCATCAGCCTACAATGAGTTTGAGGAGAAGATTGGGATGGGACCATTGGAAGATCTCTCCGGGGCATTTGATGAGAGGTTGCCATCGTATGCACAAGCAAAGGAACCAGAAGAGGAGAAGGTACGAGCAGAGGAGGAAGAACCAGAGGAGGAGCAGCCAGAGCCTCAGGAAGAACCAGGGGTGAAGAAAGCAGAAGAGGAGGTGGTGAGAGATGAAATGGAAGGGCCTTCATCACCTGCTGAACTTGCCACTGATATGAGACCCCTGAGCAGGCTAAGCAAAGCCAGCAGCCGGGCCAGGTCAGATGATTTGACTGTATGAAGGTGCAGGATGCGGGGAGCACATGAAAAGGAAAAGATTGAAGACGAAAGGAGAGATAGAGAAAGAATCAAAAGATATTTTTAAGCAAAGTGCTAAAATGGCCACTTGAATATTATTTCCTTTTATGATTTTCAACTGGAAAGGTACTACCATGGTAACAGTGCCTTATTTGCCCCATATGTCCCTGTATTTCCCTGTTTCCACATGCCAGCTCACTCCTTACAGTAATATCGACACTGTACGCATAACTGATGTATTTTAAAACCTAACATGGCAGTGATACCCAAATGTTGCCACTGTGATCATATTTCCTGAAAGCCTTGTGTTCCACATTTCTCTAGGAATGTGGGGAGGATCTGTCTTTCAGCCAGTGAGGGGAAAAACTGATCAACAACTGTATCTAGTCTTTCTCTCTCTGTTTCCTCCTATGGCTCACTGAGCAGATCTCCCCTTTGCTGTTGGCATGGAATTGCAGTTATTTAATTCACAAAGTGAATTCTATGCTTAGCATCAATGCACTAAAATACTAAGCCAAACTTCCCTTCTTTATTCAGGAAATAAAGGCAAAAATGTTCCAAATTTCTCTGTGAATGCATATCTGAGTTAGGTAAAAATATTTTCCCTCGTCAAAAATATTTCTGCTCTTCCAGTGACATTTACAGTGGGCAAGGTTAACAGTAGCTCTCTACTAGGACTTAGGAGATGCCTAGAGATGGATTATTTGTTCCCAAGAGGGTCATCCAGCCCTGAGACTAGTTCAGAATACTGGAAAGAATAAATTCAAGTGATATTTTTTACTTGTAGCCTTGTGACTTAAAGATCTGAAACTAGATTTAGCCAAGCAAGAGGGAAAAATCTTCCAAGAAAGGAGGGGACAGCTACAGCCCCCAGAGCATGAAACCAAATACAAGCCTTCATGGTATGATCCTGACAAGTGTTCAGTTCCTGGAGCTTCCAAGCTCCCAGGCACTCAGCAAATCTCAGGTAGAGTCCTGAAGGCACCTGTGAACCTAAACCAAGGGTCTGGGTAACTATGTGACTTTTTAAACCTCTAAATACAAAACTGGTTGGTCAAGTTTGAAAAGATTTAGATGGTAAAAGTCTTTTGACAGCCTTTGTTTTTAATTTGACAGACTGGAGCCATTCATTGGGCTACTTCTCTATTAAATGCCAAAGTGTCGCTCAAGTAAGACAAGGCCTTTCAAAAGATGATTTAGACCTTTTGTGCCAACAGGTCTGTACAGAACTCTCAGAGACTTAGAAAATCTTTTTTTACAGAAGGCAGAAAATGATGTGCTTGCAAATGTTTAGATGTAATATAGATTTCTAATTTTAGGACTACAGCAGCAACTCTTGGCTGGGACAGTGCAGCAATGCATTCAAAAGCTTCAGGTTAACAGCTGTGTCCCCCCAAAACTGAGCCTCATGCCAAAAAAGTGCAGGTATGCACTCTGCTCTGCTCTGCAAACCTCAGACCCTGCCATCTCAGCAAATTCTTTCTGCTGGGCTGCAGCCCATCCCATTGTTCCCAGGGCAGGCTCTAATCCAGGTCAGGGAAAAAACGGTCTTTGGCACAATGCATCAAACTCATCCCGCCATTAGCTAGAAAAGACCCTCTGCGGCCTCCCATTGTGGCAGGTCTGACTCAAAGCCCAGGGAAGGCAAATGGGTGTCTGTGAGAGCTCTGGGTAGGCTTGGGCTCCGTCCCAGCTCCAGTACAGTCAGTCCTGTCGCTCCTGATCCCACCCCTTTGGTGGAGTTCCCTGCCTGGCCACGCAGCCACCAAGGTGGCTGGACTTGACTGCCGAGTGACGTTAAGCTGTACATATGTAGAAAGTTTGTAGGGTGCATTGGGATTCTTCAGCACCACAGAGGTGCAACGTATTTTTTGTTGTTGTTGTTGTTTTTTTACACTATTCATCCTTTTGCTCCTCTTGGGCCTGTGTATTTTCCCAAGGTTTGCAGCCTGAGGTGGAAATCTTTATTCCTTAGACAAAGGCTGTTAGGGCATCCTTCCTTGTGAAGGAAGACTGAAGGTCCCTCCTCAGTTTTGGGAAGGAATGTGATAAAGCAACATATGCAGAGAGAGAGTCTGGAGGCTATCATTTGTCCACTCTCTTAATACAGAAACAGGAGAACAGTTATCACAACTGAGGAAAGGGAATGTTTTTAGCAGGAAGAGTTCATTGTGTTCATTGTGTGCAAGAGTTCAAGATACTAGAACTAAAGAACGGGCTAAGATTTAGATGAACAACATGCTCACCACACTTATACTAGATGGGATTTATTTTATTTTCTCCACAGAAAGAGATAAGAGAGTTAGAATGAGTCTAAGCATCAACCAGCCCAGTTGTTGAAGGGGGTTGGAATCATACTCTCCTGCAGGTAAAAACCACAGCCTTGTAACAGTTAAGTATGAGGTATCTGCATCAGAGCCTCTGACCCTTCCAGAGACCACGGTACTGGACTGGTTGAATCACACCCACCCCTGCTGACTTCTAATTACTTGACAATTCCACTCCTTAATCCTGACATTCATACACTTGTTAGACTACAGGACTACTTAAAGATGAGAGCTTGTTCATTAGGAGTACATAGTTCACAACATGGCTGTCAGGCAGTCTTTAATCACCACATGTTAATTATGTCCTTTTCCACTGGAGAGCCTCAGTAAGATGCACAATGTGCAGTGTACTCTATGGACACTGTAGTTCACTCACAGCTGCCACAAGAATGCTTCTTTCTTCCTCTGGGTCCCAACAGCACAAGGAGAAGCTGGCACTTTCCTCCTGCATCCACTCAACTGCTTCTTGATTTTTTTTTTTAAAAAGCCAGTTTTCAAGTACTCTGCCTGGCCAGCAGTGAATCTGTAGCCACCAAGCATGGGCCATGGCATCAGGACAGTGCTGCTCGGCAAACGGGGCTGGAAACAGCCCGGTCTTCTGGCACTCAGCCTCATCTCTGCAAGGAAATCACTGTGGGACTGTCACCAAGTCATTCTTCCTTCTTGTGCAACTGGGAATAATTTTCTACCTTACAATGATGATGTGAGGCCTGACTTGTTGTGCTGGTAATGGAAAGGGAGGTCCTTGGATGGAAAGCCCTACAGATGAGCAAAGGATTATTGCTATTTCTGGATGTGATAGCACATAAATGTGTTTTATTCCCTCTCAGTGAGACCAACTTAACTGTTTATTCAAGAAATTCCTAGTGAAGTTGCATAACAGCCTCAGAGCTGTGGATTCAGTGTATGATTGTACTCAAAAAATAATTTAGCAAAACATAGAGATCTATTTGAAGAATGGGGAAAATTTCCCCCCATGGGAAGGGGGAAATCCCTGGACAATTAGAGCCATGCCTGGATCATTTAAAGGTGTGTTTACCCCCTTGGCTCCCTGTGCAAATAAATTGCTAACTGATCACATGGCTCTCTGCAAGGAGCATAAGATGCAAGTGTCAAAATCACCAAAGGAGGTGAAAGTAGAAGAGCAAGGTAGTCTCTTAGCTTACAATAGCATGTGGGGGTTGGTGTTCTCTAGTGTCTAGAGCAGTGGACCTAGGATAATAATCTTAGATTTATTTCCAGCTCTGCTTCTGACTTGCTGTGATTATCACTTTACCTCTCACTGCCTGTTTTCTCCACCTGTAAAATGGGTGTAAGAATTTTCACCTACCTCACAGGGATGTTGTGAGGCTTCCTTAATTCTGTTTGTAAAGTAAGTAGGAATGATCTGATGAAAAGCACTGCTGAAATGCATGGTATCCTTGTTATTTCTTGGCAGAACTGCTAACTTGGGTAATATATGACTCCTCAACCAGAAGGGTAGTGGTTTGGAAATGTGAATACTGCACTGACAACAGTAACATGGATGTGGATTTGCCATGGGTAAAAAAGACGTTATTGATTCCCTCACCCATCTCTCCCACCTTAGCCAAGACCATGTTATGAAGCTGTGGTGGCAGTGTGGTGATGTGGACCCCTCGTCTCCATCCCCAGTATCCACTCTGGGACAGCATTTATACTTAAAAAAGGCAGTTCCTGGAGCACTTGGTTCAGGTTGGTGGAGCTCTCACAGTTTTAAGGTCCTTGCAAGGCATGTGGGAGGGGGTTGTATCACACAGAATATTGCTGGGCTTCTGTTTTAAACCACTCAGCACAACAGAGACCGACACCCACAGTCTCTTAGTGCTGAAAAACAGTGAGGTGCAGATTCCTCCTCCTGCAGGAGAGGAGAGATTTGGGGGATCTCAGCTCTCTAGCTCTGTGTGGACATCAAATCTACTTACTGAGGGGGGAAGTCCCATCTCTCCTGCTGCTCAGTAACTCACTGACTGTGCAGTTTTACATTTAAAGAGTGGCTGTGTCAAACAATGCTGAAAAAAAGTGGCAGTTTGCTGTTTTGTATAGAAAATGGCTTTTCAGGCTGACAACCGAAAGTAATCCTAGCCTAGGCTTAGTTTTGTTTAGTAAAGACAGGAACATCCATGAGTACTACACTAAAGCTTTCCTGTAAGCCCAAGGCAGTTGTGATAAAACAGTATATGGTGCCAGATTTCCTGAGGGCCAGGGCTGGATAAACGTACCAAAATCAGGGGACTTGTCCAAGTATTGGAATAACATTTTCCCCCAAGAGAATGACACTGCCATTCCTTGGGGTCTGTGTGTGCTGTACCTTTTAACATGGCTCAGGAAAGGTTTTTTGCCAACACCAAATGTGCTTACGCAGCTGAGCAGTAACCACAGCAAGCAAATGTGTGTCAGCTTGCCAAGACATAGCCTGGCACGCAATCCTTTCCTTGCCACTAGCTTGGCACCAACCTATTCCAGTAGAAGAGGCAAGACTTAGGTATCTGTCAACAATTCAAGCTTTCGTCTCAGCAGCCTGCTGTACAAAGAGACACAGGAAGTTTGTTCAGCCTGTAGAGGAGGGGGCTAAGGGCATTGGGAGCCCTAAATTCTGTCTTCAGGTTCCTGAGGGGAAGTTCCCAGGAAGACAGACTCTTGACAGAGGTGCACAGCAGAAGGCCTGAGGCAACAATCACAATGAGCAGCAAAGGAAAATTTTGACTCAAAGACTGTGACAAGGAAAAAAAATGTTCAAATGGAGAGTGGTTCAGCACTAAAGTAGGTGCCTAGAGACATGGTGGGATCTTCATCCTTGGGGGATGAAGCTTGGCTGGGAAAAGCATTGTGCATCCTAATCTGACTCTACTGAGCTGAAGGTCGGGCTAGGCGCTGCTTTCCAGCCTGAACTCTCCATCCCATGGGATATCCCAAGTTGAAACCTCAGTGCAGCCACTGTGTGGTGGAGCGACACGTGTAGGGCACTTCCTGCCTCACGGGCTGCCCTGGCAGAGCTGGTTCAGGCTCCCCCAAAGGCCACACCACCTCCCCAGGCACCAGCAGAGGCCAATGCACACACAGAGTCAGCTGTTCAAGTGTTCAGGACCAGGCTGGATGGAGGTCTGAGCAGCCTGGTCTGATGAAAGGTGTCCCTGCCTATGGCAGGGGGTTGGAACTGGCTGATCTTCAAGGTCCCTTCTAATCCAAACTACTCTATGATTCTGTGATTCCATGAACTGATATTTGGTAGCTACAAAAGCTGCCTGAGGCCAGAATCATGTTGTGTAACTGGTTTGGAAAAAGCATTGCAAATAAAAAAAAGAAAAAAGAGTATGCTTGTCAACAGATAAAATCATGGAAATATAGTGGCTTAGGTGCTTCCATATTTGACTTCTGCGTCAAGTGTGCCTTTAAATCCATCTGAAAGTGCAGAGGACTGCATTTTAACATTCTGTCAACAAAAAACTGTGTGTTTTAAAGCTTGCTGATTTGGGATGAAGCAGCACTGAATAGAATTGGTGATTACAGAGCTACTGACAGAACATTTTGAAAAAAACAGAGACTGTTGGCCTTCACCTTGCTAGATCCAGCCTGGTACAGTGAAAGCACGCCAGCTATTTATTGGTTTCCAAGGTAGAAAAGCTTTATAAAAAATGCTCAGGTAAGTTTTTAAATACATAACTTTAGTTCACAGAAGAGCCATAGACAACTCTGTAAAGGAATCCATGAATTGCCAGTGAACATCATCATCTGAACTCATCAAAAATAAGCTCCAAAGAAATGCAGAAATCAGAACGATGTGGGAATACTTCCAGCTTCAGAGTTCTTGTTTAGGAAAACCTCTGGAGAGAAGAGAAAAGAAAATGGGTGGCTGGCTGCCAGCGAAGCCTATTTGTCATAAATATGCCCCATAGCACCTTCTGGAAACCTGTGTGATTTCTAAATATATTCTTGGCCAAACCCCATGATTTAATTCAATATGCTGCACCTTCCCGCTTTACTTAAAAGGCTTGATTTTGGTTCTCTCTTCAAACTGAACATAAAATAGCCTCATTCACTTTAATATGTGGAAGAATAACTACAACTGAGAAGCTGCCTTTGCAGCCATGGAGGGCCATGGACCCTTCTTCCCACACATAAACATCAGTGACTGTCTAAGGAGGAACACCACAAAACAAATTTCTCAATTTTCTTTTTATACTTTGTCTTCTCTGGAGGAGAAGCCCTGGGGCTGAGAGGCGGGCGTGGGGCTGGGTTTTTCCTGTGGGAATTATCTTGTTCCCTGTGTGCTTCTTCCAAGGCCCAGGGATAAGTAATTTACAGCTAAGCAGAGGCATGTTGCAAGCCTATTTCCTAATACATGCAAAGAAGAAAGTTTAGGACCTATGACCAAACTCTGCCTTGTTTTTTACCCTTATGTGGAAGCTGAGTTGCCAAGGTATAAACAAGAGCAGAATTCAGCTTTGCGTAACTTATTTTTAAAGGATTTCCTGTTAACCTCGGTCTCTAAAAGGCAACCAACAGCTAACCTTGCCCTGCAACCTACCAATATAGAACAAAACAACCACAGTTCCCTCCAAAACCAGGAATCTCGTCACTTTAGGAAAGAACAGTTTCTAAGGAGCAGATACAGAAAGAAAGAACAGGCAAGGCCTGATCTCAGCTCTGAATCAATTGGCCGTGATACCAGATGCTGTAAAATGAAAGGCCTCAGATCAGCTATGATAACCTGCTCCCTCAGTTCATTTCTCCGTGAAAGATGAATGTTTTCTTCTCATTGCAATGCTGCAGACAAGGAGACAAATTTCAAACCAAGAAGTCTGAGAGCAAGACAGAAAGCCAAACAAAGAGACTGTGGGACTAATCCAGTGACTTGGCACAACCAAACATAGATTTGTTTTCCTAGTGAAATGAGTTGTAATGAATAAAGGTTCCTGATTTTCAGTCAGCAGGGGCTCTGTGCTTTGTTAAACTCACAACTTAATTCTTCTCTTCCTGTTTATTATTCCAAATACAGAGAGCTCTGAGTGGCAGTGGTTAGAATCATAGAATCCAAATCATTAAGGTTGGAAAAGGCCTCCAAGATTATTGAGTCCTACTGCCAACCCAGCACCACCACCAAACCATGTCCTCAAGTGCCATACCCACATGTTTTTCAAACACTTTCAGGGATGGTGACTCCACCACTTCCCTGCCCAGTCTGTTCCAATGTTTTACAATCTTTTCTGTGAAGTTTTTTTTCCTAATGCCTAATCTAAACCTCCCCTAGTGCCACTTGAGGCCATTTCCTCAAGGTGCGTTTTTAATAGGAAAAAAGAAAAAGATTCAGATGCCATGAAGGTCAAATGGAAACATGACTGTGACATGAAGGATTGGATCTCACACCGACAGCCATCAGGAAATTCACTGTCTGCACTTTTGCTTCCCTTCTGACCCCATTCCTTGATATATTATAATTGTAAGTCCTGAAAGGCATCCGCAGCCCAGTTCTTGGCATGAAAGGAGGATGGAGAGGGCCCCACATGGGAGATGGGAAGATGGGCCATAAGCCACTGCTGCCCTGCTCCTGCAGCGAAGTCACAGCAGTGGTAAAATGGCAGAATCACAGAATTGCCTGGGTCTTTAAGAGACCTTAAAGATCACCCAGTTCCACACCACTGTCATGGACAGGGACGCCCCCCAGCAGACCAGGCTGCTCAGAGCTTCACCCAGCCTGATCTTAAACACCTCCAGGGATGGGGCATCCACAATTTCTCTGGGAAGTGCCTCACCAACCTCACAGTAAAGAACCTCCTTCTGCCCCCCAGCCAGCAGCGGCTGCCCTTCCAGCGGCTTTCGAAGGCAACACCTGCGCTGAATTCCGAAGTGCCGGGCTCAGGTTCCAAAGAGTTCAGGTTCCCGCCGGACCCGGCTGCGGCCATTCCCTCACACCGGCAGCACTGCCCCCTTCCCCCGGCTGCGGCCATTCCCTCACACCGGCAGCACTGCCCCCTTCCCCCGGCTGCGGCCATTCCCTCACACCGGCAGCACTGCCCCGTTCCCCCGGCTGCGGCCATTCCCTCACACCGGCAGCACTGCCCCGTTCCCCCGGCTGCGGCCATTCCCTCACACCGGCAGCACTGCCCCGTTCCCCCGGCTGCGGCCATTCCCTCACACCGGCAGCACTGCCCCGTTCCCCCGGCTGCGGCCATTCCCTCACACCGGCAGCACTGCCCCGTTCCCCCGGCTGCGGCCATTCCCTCACACCGGCAGCACTGCCCCGTTCCCCCGGCTGCGGCCATTCCCTCACACCGGCAGCACTGCCCCGTTCCCCCGGCTGCGGCCATTCCCTCACACCGGCAGCACTGCCCCGTTCCCCCGGCTGCGGCCATTCCCTCACACCGGCAGCACTGCCCCGTTCCCCCGGCTGCGGCCATTCCCTCACACCGGCAGCACTGCCCCGTTCCCCCGGCTGCGGCCATTCCCTCACACCGGCAGCACTGCCCCGTTCCCCCGGCTGCGGCCATTCCCTCACACCGGCAGCACTGCCCCGTTCCCCCGGCTGCGGCCATTCCCTCACACCGGCAGCACTGCCCCGTTCCCCCGGCTGCGGCCATTCCCTCACACCGGCAGCACTGCCCCGTTCCCCCGGCTGCGGCCATTCCCTCACACCGGCAGCACTGCCCCGCTCCCGCCAGCGGCCGGTCCCGCCAGGGGGCGGAGCTTCCCCGCCTTAGCCCCGCCCCACCGCGGGGAGGGCAGGGCGCCATGTCTGGGCACGCGCCCGGGCGCCTGCGCATCGCAGCCACCGTAGCCGGAAGCGCGGTGGGCGGGCA
>VXAC01007106.1:448785-514582 GCA_013399225.1 Rhipidura dahli | reverse complement strand
CCTCATCGACTCCAGCATCATGTTCACCTCACAGGTAGCCAGCCGTTCCCCGCCGCTGCGGCGCCGCGCCTCCGGCCAGGAGGAGAGTGAGGGAACGGGGAGGTCCCGCCGCCAGCGGGCTTCCCTCTCCCTGCGCCGTGTCCCTCTGGGGGAGCGCGGGGGCGGTGTCCGGGGGCGCGCGTGCGCAGCTCTCCGCGCGAGGGACGCGCGGACGCTCTGGGGTGGCCGGGCCGGACCGAGCCGAGTCCAGCCAAGGCGAGCCGGGCTCCATTTAAGTTTGAATTTAAGTTTCTCTAGTTGGGACAGGCAGGGAAGTTCATCTTTTTGGTCCCTATTACGTACTTGGTTTGTTTCTGATATTCCTCAGTAAGGCCGATCCGAGGCAGCTGCATCAGGTGAAAATGAGTTTAGGTGGGTCACAGAGGGATCTGATTTAAGCTTCTGAGCTGGTGTGAAAGTTTTGTTCTGTAGTGATGAGGGATGAGCCGAGGAATGGGAACCTTTACCCTCTCAGCAGCAGGTGTTTGACTTATATAGACTTCAGTGCACAAGCCTAATTCCTGACAGTTTTCAGGACAGCTTTTGGCTTTAGAAGAACGATGCCTTCCTTTTTGTTAATGCTTTGATTTTTGCTCACAACGTCCTTTTTCACTCTTGGTGGCTTGAACATAGTTTTTGTACTGTTAACAGTTCACCCAGAACAAAACCTCCCACTTTTTTGCTTTGAGTTCTGAGCTCTAATTTATCTAACAGCTTTTCTTTCATTCCTGATGGCAGCTTTGAATATTAGCATCTTCAGCATTACCAAGTTAGATGTTCAAGTCAGTGCATGTAATTGCCAAATGCTCATTCTTCTGCTGAGTTTACATGTCACATTCACCTGCTGTGTCTTAGAGCGTGATCTTTTACCAAAATGTCTTTCTGTGCTTTTGGCCAGTCCCTAACACCAGGGAAGCCTAGTCTTCATGTACAATTTTCTGTTACTATTGTACCTATCTCTTCATCTTTTTCTCTTACTTCTTTTTGAAGAGTTTGTCTCTACCTTCTTCCTCTTTCCCACTGTTAAATGTGGAATTACTTTATGTAGGTCTCATTTGCTTATCATACTTGTTTAACTTATGACCTCTAGATAGGAGGCTTATGAAATACCTTTCCTTTTTGCTAGTAGCTACTTTAAAGTCTGAAGTCCTCCTCAAACAAGTTTTGGCAGCTGTTATAAATCACTCATTCAACTTCATTCCTATTTTAGTTCTTTCAAGGCAGATGTTTGATCTTCTTGCCCAGCATTCCAGGTGCTCCTTGTCGGTAAATCACATTAGTGTGTTACCTTTGCTACTGTGGTTACCCCTGATGTGCAGGGAAGTAATCCACAGTAACTCCTTTGTTTTTTGTCTTTGAAGGTTTCCCATCTCCACTGTAGGCTAGGCAGAAGGCTCTGGCCTTTTCTGTGTGCTCTGAGGAGATACACTGACTTTATTCCTTGATGTGTGACATATACTGAATTTTGTCTTTGCCTTGGTCAAAGCTACTTCTGTAAAAAATACTGAGTATTTTCTGAATTTTCTTTTTGCTTGGGTTCTTTTAAATCGTTACACTCCCTTTCAGTCTTATGAGGAATAGATGGGACTACCCATGGGAGGCCTGACAACACAGTCCCCTTTTACTCTCTGAAGACAGGTAATTACAGTTTTGGCTGCCTTGTTCAATCTGTATTTATTTCATTTAAGTTATCTGCAAAATAGCTGTGATATTAAATTGATCCCTTCAGGAGTGTAAAGAAATTTAAACAAATATTGTAATGTGCTTCGACAGCCACTGAAATGCAAAGTGTAACTGGCTTTTTCTGCCTCGTCTACCTTGTCCATGTGGTTTCCTACAACTCCAGATTGTGGTTTGGGGTATTCAGCACTTCCTTTTCCCCATCTTAGAGATGCTTGTGGCACCTTTCACCCACAATATGTCAGTGTCTAACCAGATGTACTGTAAAGACCTCTACAAAGAATTCACATGCACTTCTAGTCTACAAGAAACAGCAAATGTGTTTATAAAATTTACTCATCCCTAGAAGATGTGTATATGGTAGACATTCAAGTGTTTGCTTTGCCTCTATTACTGTATTTCCTGTAAAAAAGCCCATAGGCTTTAATTCTGTAGATTACAAGAGTGAAACAAGAATCAACAGTGCAAAGGATTCTGGCAGGCTGAGGAATTCTGAGAATTTAGGAATACAGAACTCTGTTGTCTTGACTAAATCTTCCTTAAGGCTGTAGCCTTTTGTGTGTGCTACACTTGGGTAATTAAAATACCATTTTTTCCATAGTACCATGGCAAGTTTTAATCTTTTGTGGATCTTGGGTATTTTGGCTTAGCTCTTTTCTTTCCATTTGTTTAATTTACCATCAGCAGCCCAGTGGATTTGTGTTTTGCAAGTTGCAGGGACGCAAATGTTAAGTTCTTCATCTCTTCTGCAGGTGCTGTTCTTTGGATTTGGATGGCTCTTCTTCATGAGAAAGCTCTTCAAGGATTATGAGGTGAGAAGGCACATTTCATTACAAGTCTGTATCTTAAAAGTTACTCCCAATTATTGAAATATTTTTAAAACTGCATTTAGCCTTATTCCTCTCTTTAATCTCTTTTATCTTACCTGCAGTTACTTTCCTTTTAATTTTATCTTGTGCTTCTATTTGAAAGACTGCTTCTATTTGAAAGACTCAGATATCTGAGGAAATGGGTTTTTCTGTGGCCACTGCAAGTTTCCATACTGGCTGCTGTTAAATAAAAAGAAATATGGAGGAGATGTAGGGGTAATAGGAAACTGTTTTGCCTTTTGCCTTAGTAAGCCTACCTTACATAAAGTGAAATTTTTGAGACAAAATCTAATCTAGTGGTTAATTTTAAACTCAGTGAGATGTTTCCATTGCAGATGCATTGGTTGTGAGGATTGGATGGAATAAAGATGCCATTCTTTTATCTGTAGTGGGATATGAGATTGTGGTCTAGGTCAGAGATGGCTTAAGTGCAAGCCAAATTCAGACCCCAACAGCTTTTCTGGTGTGGGTTTTGTTGTTAAGTCTAAGGTTAATACAAAGAGCTCTCTTAGCATGAGTTTGCCCTCTGGTTTCCAACAGGCTTTTGGTTTCCTCCTAAGCAGATAAAGGACTTGGTGCCTTGAAACAAGAGACCCAGTTGTGGGCCATTGTACCCTGTGATTTGTTTTGTTATCTGAGGGATATCAGGATGCCTTTCCAAGAAATGTAAATGCCTGATGTCTCTGGATTTTTCTCTGCATTGCAGGTGCGACAATACGTGGTCCAGGTGATCTTCTCTGTGACTTTTGCCTTCTCTTGTACCATGTTTGAACTCATCATCTTTGAGATTTTGGGAGTGCTGAACAGCAGGTGAGTCTGGGAGCCACTGAGGGCTGGCCTACCTTGTGCTCTACAGCATCTGCAGTCTAACTTCTAAATTAATGGATTAGTCTTGGATTGGGGAAGTCATGTGAGAACAGCTCAATGAAGATGTTTGTGCAGAAACATTTATTTGACAGAACATTTGACTAGAAGCCATAAGCTTCCAGTTTTCCACAGAATTGCTGGTAATGTGGTCTAGGTCCTTAGGGCAAGGCTTTAGCCTTTGACTTACTCCAGTTGTGAAGTCAAAAGAAATGATTTCTTTTACGGTAGTATTGTAAAGCTTCAGATCATGCTAAGAGCACTTTTCAGATGCTAAGGACTATAGAAACTTCAAGCACGAGTTCTTCTGTGGTCAGAGCAGTGAGTAAGATGTGAAGCTAATTGTGGAGTGAAAGCTGATCTGTAACAATACAGGATTTGTGAATCAAAGGTGCATCCTCCCCTGACCATGGGGGAGGAGTTCCACACAAAGGGGATGTTAAAAACTGTCTGTTTCAGAAGTCAGTAGGAAAGAGAAGATAGAACAATAGCATATAGCGGCTAAGTTGGGTTTCTTCTTATTCTATCTCATCATACAAGTATAAGAGAGCAGTCAAAGAGGTTGAAAGGCAAGAAGTACAGAACCGATGAAAGGTAATGTTAGTTCAGTATGTTATTAATATGTGGGGCTGGTAGCCAGAGAGATCACTGATGAGAATGCCTTTATAAGCTTCAATAAAGCTAGACTTCAGGGTAGATGAAAATGTTTGCCTCTGAATTAGTTAGGAAAAAGTGACAAGGATCCTTGTAATTTCTTCTTCCCTGAGGATAAAGAGGATATGAGTTAATATTGGGAATGGGACATGTATTTTTCTGTTGAAGTGAAGTGAAAAGTCAGTTCAGCCAAGATGAATCTCACCTGCATTTGACTACTCTCATTTGGTCAGAGGAGTATTGTTCATGTTGATCTATATATGTATTTATAAAAATTTGCTTTGCAAAGTACTGCAGATGGGACAATTCTCTCTGAAGTGAAACATGCTGAATTATCAATATTTAATATTTTTAGTCTTTTCAATATGAATTAGCTCTTTTTTTGACTCAGCTGTTCATTAGAAAATTAATTACTGCTCATACTTAGTTTTGATTTAGGGTTCAACTAGATGAGCAGTCAGTCACATGAATCATGCTGCAACTGGCGTTAGTCAAGATAGCAAATACAGTGTTTGATGAAATACCTAGTGTTTGGTTTGACATACACATTCTTGACCTCTGTATTTAAAAATAAAACTATACAAAACCCCAAACCAAACAACTCCCCCTCCCCTGCTCTAATAAAAACAAAAAAATCCAGAATATTCTATATGCTAGGCCAATATTATTCAGTGCTTGATGTAGTTGAAAAGATTTCACTGACATGCAGTTTTCTTTGAGAAATTTGTCATATTATGATATTGTGCTAATCAGTATTTTGACTTTATTTCAGCTCTCGATATTTTCACTGGAAGCTGAACCTGTGTGTTATTTTGCTCATCCTGGTCTTCATGGTGCCCTTCTACATTGGTTACTTTGTTGTGAGCAATATCAGATTATGTGAGTACTTGGTTTGTGGCAGGGGAATTGCTAATTTGAGACTAGGGTTACAAATAAGAAATAATTTTGGTCACTGTCCTCATAGCTCCCTCCTATTCCTGGCTTTGTCTGGCTAAATAACTTCTCTTTGGAACTTAATGCTTTAGCATGAACCATTCATTGAACAGTCAGGAAATGCTTTACATGACCCCAGCAAATGCTGCTTTTCTTCACATGTTTTCAACAGAGTTGAGCACTTCAGAGTGTTATTGGGATTTGTTCCTTTGCAATTTTAAGCTTGCAGCCAAACTCCGCAACCCTTGGCAAGGCTGTGTTGTTCTGCTAGGGGGCAGAAGGAATGAGGCAGAGAAGCTCAATAAATCACTCATGAAGCAGAAAAGCTCAATAAATTACTTCTGCTTTTTTTACTTCTGTTGTCTGGATGAGGCCTCTTCCATGGGCTAATGGACACTTAACCCTTGGGCTGTTGATATTTGTCGCTCTTTCATGTGAAGCTTAGGCATGTGGGTTGGGAATATTAAATGTGTAGTTTTGCCATGAAGATGAAATATTTAGGATTTGTGTTCAAGGTCACACATGAAAGAAGCAGTCAAGTGGTCCCACAGTGGAGCCTTGTGGGGAAAAGTCCAAGTGTGTCTCTGCAGGAGCTCTCACAAATGGTGGTCTCTCAACTGACTGCATCTATGGGAGGTGATAGGGTGAACACTGCAAGCTGTAGCTCTGTCAGGTGACACCTGCTTTGGCCACCTGTGCTCAAAGTAGCATTTAGATCAATGTAGAAATTTTGCAGGCTATAAAAAGCTCTAAAGGAAGAATCTATTTTAAACACTCCCTTTTCCCTCTCCATTAGTGCACAGACAGAAACTCCTTTTTGCGTGTGTTGTGTGGTTGACATTCATGTATTTCTTCTGGAAGCTGGGGGATCCATTTCCTATCCTCAGCCCAAAACATGGTGAGTTTCATTTCCTTGCTGATTCCTTCCTCCTTGCAAATAGGCTTTGTTATCTCACTTTTATCTTGGAGCTCTAATTACCTCAGGTCTACAGCTGGGACTGTAGAAAGTAGTTCCTGCAGCTGAGGGTCTGCTCCGCTTTGAAATCTTCCCTGTGGAGGTTGTCAGACTGACAGAAATGCATGGATACACCTGGATTATTTTCATTAGTTTTCTTTCACTACCACAGGAAAACTTGAAGGAAGTAAGTCCTAACTGAACCTAGACTATGTAAGGACATGGTGTACTTTGGAGGACACAGAAACTTTATCTCCACAAGAAGTTGATCACAATTTTTATTCACTTGTTTCTTTCTATTGTGGAGACTAAACTTAGTTTATTTAAGAAGCAGATAAACAATCACTCCTTCATCTGACTTTTTTTCAGTCAGGTTTTTCTTTCTAGTGACTGAAATCAGATGAGTTTATCATGAGTGGTTATCCAGTTGACAAAACACAGCTTTGTGCCTAAACACCAGAGCTGCACAGACTGTAGCCAGCAACAGGCCTGGCAGTTGTGCTGGCTTTGGTACAGATTCCTGCTCTGCCTGAGCCCAGAGGCTGGGCAGTTTCACGGGACTGGAGTGTGAGTTGGTAAGTCCTGCTGGATGCCAGAGCTATTTGTGTGCAGAATTAGCTTGGGTATCTCTGTTGTGGTCATGGAACCAAGAGTATTTACAGTGTGAAGATACTGTGTGCACAGGCTAGTTTGGGTCCAGTAGAGTTTGTTAGCATGTGCCTGGCTGTGCTGAATCTTTGAGGCACCTCATTGTGCTGAAGGATTAGAACCAGATTGTTTGTCACCTGTGTTTCCTGTGTAATTTATGCTGGCATTATATTTTCCCTGCACTGGAAAATTGCTTGTATATTGTGCCTGACAGATGAAATTCAGTCTGTTTCACTGAAATTGGTGAATATGTCTGTCTGCATACACAATGCTCAGCTTAGTCCTTCTGTTCTGTAGGAAGCTGCATGACTCTGTTACTCATATGAGAAGTTGAAGCATACTGACTGCTGTAGGTTCTGCTCACACTTTCATCTGTGATCCTGAAAGTTTCCTAAGAGAAAAAGTGTGTTTGTGTTTTGTAATTGTATCATTTGCCTCTGCAATGTAGCAGCTGATGTATACTGCAGATCCCCAGTCTTCCATTATCAGGAAAAACTTGTATCCACTGTAAGCTGCAGAAGGTGTGTGAGTTGGCAGAATGGAATAACCCAGTGGGAGCTTAGCCATGGGGTTTGGGTAATCCTTTTCAGGTCACCAAAAGGTTCTGGGAGGCTATGTAACACCTGCAGATTTCCAGAACAGGTAGTAGGGTGTTTTCTGTTTTTAGTTGTACTTTACAGGGTGTGATACCTCCACTTAAGAGTTGTAGAGTGCCTTTTTCTGTCGGGTACAGACACATGGTTAGAGCAATGGATTCTACATGTTTATTCCATGCTGTATTTTTGGGGTGCTATGTCCTGCATGTACAGACAGGGCTGCTGTGCTGCTCCTCATCAGGGAGTGGTGATCCAATTCAGGCAGGTGGGTTGGGGATGGCAGTGTCCTGTAGCTGGGAAGTGTACCCTAGATCAAGGGCTCCCCTGGTCTGCAGCTTATTTAAGAGATCTGGGTTTGGGATCTCATAGTAGAAGGAAGGTTATGCTTAATGACACGCCAGTATTTTAATAAAGCTCTTACCTTTATGTGAGTTGATGGAACATTTATTTACTTTATGTGACCTGATCACAAGAGGGTTGCTGTGAGTTTCATGGGGAAGCATTGCTCCGAGCAGTGGAATGTCATATCACTTTGAAGGCACCTCTCCTTTTAAGTGCTGCAGTCTGACAGTGTGTGGGGCAAAAGGCCAGTGTATTGTAGCACATTCTGTAGCTCCTGTAAATCTCTGTGCAGCTGCACATGACTGGGTGTCTCGGTTTCCCTTTGTGAAGTCTTTTTGCCTCGTTTTCATCATTTATTCCACTTCTCTGAAGCATGAAATGTGGCTTGGCGCTCGGCCATCTCAGCTTTGCAATCGTGTAAGCTCCAAATGTGCTGTGTGTGGCAGCTGCTCTGTAACCAGCTCCCTAAAAAGTAAGTGGTGTTTACTACACATGGCACTGTGTCCTGGGAAGACAGGTTGAGGTCTGTGTGTAAGAATAAATGCAGCTGCAGTGCTTGGTGATGGTTACAGCACAGGCTTGATGTTCATGCTGAGTTACGTGTGAGAGTCCCTTTGGTGCTCAGGTAGAAGACCCTGATGGTGGTCACCTCAACAAAGTGTTTGTGTCAGCCAGATGAATTCTGAACAGTCAGGAGCAGCTTAAGCTTCCTGACTCCACTACAAGCACAACTTGTATCTGATCTGGAGGGGTCACTTCTAATGACAATTGACAGGCTAGGGGTTCCTCTCTATGGTGGAGATGCTTTTAGGCCAGTTTGCCAGGAACAACTGGTTTGGTAGTAATTGCTGATAATTGCAGAAGTGTCTTTATGGAAGACACTTCTTTTTAAGTGCCTGGTGGATGGTCTGTGTTCCCATCTCAGCAAAAGGCAAACATATTTTATTAGTTTGGAACCAAAAAAGTGACATTTAGTCCTCTCCACATATCCATATATCTGCCTTAAGTTTCTTCGTAGCTGGAGTTGCCCATCCCTGAGGGATACTTCCTACCCATTTCTTTTCCGAGTCCCTGTCTGTCCTTCCTGTTACCTGGGGTCATTGCAGTGGGAAGGCAGTCAGGTTAATTAAGGAGCTCTGTGTTGTGCTAGGAAGGCACCAAGTGTGGAGCAGAGTGAAGAGAGCAAGGTTGCTGATGCCATGTTTTTCTCTCCCTCAGGAATCCTGTCCATAGAACAGCTCATCAGCCGTGTTGGTGTGATTGGGGTGACACTCATGGCTTTGCTGTCAGGTTTTGGGGCTGTCAACTGTCCCTACACTTACATGTCCTACTTTCTCAGGTAACTGCAGCCTTCTGAAATACTTGTCCAGTTTTTTGAGATTATTTTTCTGCTTTTCCTGTGGCATTGTTTCAAGGTTTTTGTTACTTTTTTTTCTGAATCTAGCTATTGTCCTGTCTGCATGCGAGAACTATTTCCTCTGCTGATGCATATTCTCCTTTTACAGGCTTTTCTCTTCTTTGTGTCATGGGCATTTGCACATCTCCTCTGAAATGGGGTAGCAGGCCTAATTGGGGGTCTTTATTTTGCAGGAATGTGACAGATGCAGATATTCTGGCTCTGGAGCGACGACTCCTTCAGACTATGGACATGATTGTTAGCAAGAAAAAACGGTAAGAGGGCAACAGTAGCATGAAATTATTTACCTCAAGGATTTTCAGTCAGTATGGTATAAGATGTTTCTTGAAGTAGTATAAGATGATTTTTAAAATCTAAATTTGGTTCAGCTGTGTGGTATTTTGTTCTGGCCTGATACATGAATAAGTAGTGCCCTTTGTGACTGCAGTGGCACAGTTTTGGCTTCCAAGACCATGTGTCACTCTCTGCTGGCAGTGTAACTGATCTGTAGGATGGGCACCTTTCTGTCCTGCTGAGTCAGTGACCCTTAGGCTACTGCAGCTGGCTCTTACTGGTGGTTTCAGGACAGAAAGTGGTTTGTATGTATGGTGGATCCTGGTCAAAGCTGAAGTAGGGTAGTGAGCTGGTGTGGACACATCTGTATTCTTGCAAATAGCAAGGTTTGTTTTGGTTTAATTTTGCAGAATTGCAAAACATTGCTAATGTAGGTGTACTGTAGTACACAAGTGTGCTCTCAGAACTCTGCTGGCATTGGTTTAGCTTATTCCACGTACTCCAAGCTAAAAAGAACTGCTTTCACAAACAGTGTAATTTGATTTACACTGAAAAGATTTTTGTCTGCTGTAACAAATCATATATTTCATTTCTTGCTAATAGTGCAGAATAAATCCAGTTACTGGAGTCACTTCAAAGGTTTGACCGTCTGACACTGAATTCCCACAGCAGTCTCCCAAACTTTACCTTTTGTGTCCTAATGTTTCAATGGAACCTTTTAACATATGCAGGGGAGCTTCTAGACAGTCTAACCTTGCCAAGTTTATCACTGTGTGTGTATCTGCTGATCAGTATTAGCTGATGGAAGTGTGGTTAAAGCATAACCTCTTTCCCCTTTGAAAATGTTAAGTGGTGAACAGCTGTTAACTCTGTGGTTATGTGTGAGATGGTAAGTAGTGAGAGAATTTAATTACTTGGGTTTAATTGATTGAATTGACTGGAAGCATACTGAAAGACTGGCTTTGGAGTTAAAAGATTCTGTGTAGTGCTGTTTCTGACTCTGCTCTTTTGTTTTGTACAGTGTTTTTGAACCTCTGGTCCAGGGAGAGTGATGTTGGGATAAAAGTTAGGATGCCAGAGGCTTGTAAATAACTAGCACTTTCTTGCCTTCCTATGGCCAGGATATCTTCTGAATATGGCAACTTCCTAACCATTATGAAAAGCCATGTATTAATCACTTGGGAATTTTAATGAAACTCATGTATGTGTTTAAAAAAACCCAGCAAAAACCCCAAAACAAACTGCAAAACTAGGTAGTCTCAGAACTGTGCAAGAAATAGCAGAAGCTCGAGTTCTGTAGATTTTGTTCTCTTTTTTGCTTTGACAGGGAGCATGATTGACTGGCTTGCATGATTGGACTGTTTGTTCATATAAAGCAGAATTTGAAAAGTTACATATGTATCAGTGCAAATGCAATCCAAGTAATTGGCGGAACAAGTGGGAGTAGCAGTATTTTCCAGTGTAGGGTAAATGCTGCAGTTCCATAAATTATCAGGGACTTGCTGGCCACCTCCTCAGTGTTATTGGTAATTGAGAACTTACCTGTGAGCACAAGAGTTATAAGGCAATAGAACGTAAAGCTTTTTGTTTTCTTTGCTGATCCTGACATTTCTTCTCATGCCAGTCCTTATTCATGCTGGCTCCCTAGTCAGTAGGAGATAGCTGGTGAAGGTTGTTTGCCCTGGTGGTTTTTGCACAGGAATCACTTTTGTCTCCTTCCTGAGCACAGTCAAGTAAAGCCTTATGGAAACTCACCTCTAAAGCTGTCAGATTCTTTATACTCATCCTTGCAGGTGTGACATAACTAAGCCTCAGGTTTGAAATCCCAGCATTCTGTGATGGCATTGCTTCATTTGGATCATGAAAGAGTCAGATCAGCTGGTGTGTCACACAAATATCACATAACATCATTACCAATCTACATGAACAGAGGTGTGTGGGGTTTGCCTGTGAATCCTTTCTGTGAGGTCTCCAGAACTCCTGGCCGCTGTGTGGATACAGAGATCCCTCTCACCTCTCAAAAGAACAGATTTGCCTTTGTGTATCTGTAGCCTTGTGCTTCATCTGGACATTGCTGCATTTTTGCTGCAGTGCTGTGGATCATTTGGGATGGACCATGTGAATCCATATACTGTGAAGAAAGCATTTCTTACATTTGGCAGCTATCAGGTTTCCAAGATCTCTGTAGTCTGTGGCCCTATATGCTTTTACGTGTATGTGGGGTGCCCCAAGGGTGTTTCTTTTGGTGATGTGAGAGGAATGATGGAATGATCTTTAAATTTTCTTTTCTGTTACACTGTTTATTAACAACCTTGCACAGGGCTTGGTGCCAAATGTAACAATGCTGGCTGCAGCTACAAGAATGAGGACGAAACACCACAGAATCATGGATCATCCTGAAAATCCTGTGAATAGTTTACAGCTTAGGAATGGATAACTTGCTCACAAATTTCAGCGGGGAGAAATGTGAGGGAACAAGACCAGAAGCCAACACTGCTTGTGGGGATTATGCCGTGGTGCACGTGGAAGTGTGAGGGACGATACGCAGCTGCTGCTGGAGTGTTGGAATTGACTTCAGGAGTCACATTCACATTGCCTGAAGCATCCAGTGGTTCAGTCCAAGAATGGATTTGTGTGTTTCTGCTTCATAACAGCTTGTCATGCAGCCCAGCAGTGAGTGACAGCATATCAGAGGGTGCTCTGCACACCATCCAGAGCTCATAGCTCCATGGAAAGGCAGATGTGCAGTGATAAAGAAGAGGTGTCCAAGGGGGGAGAGGAGCATGAGAAGTCACCTAATTCCTGAGCTTGAGATAACACAGACTTGTGTTTGAGGAAGAGAAAGCAATCATATGACTGAGAAATCCATTTGAATTCTTATTTTTAACTGGGTTTAAACCCCTTTAGGATTGAAACAGGTTCCTGAATGGAAGACTTGGAAAGTGTCTCATTGAATCGCACTTGATTAGATCTGGGCTCTACTCCAGAGCTAATCAGGATAATTTTATGTAGCGAGATTGGTGTTTAGGGGAAGAAAAAAGGGTCATCTGTTTTCAGTGAATTTAGTTTAACAGCATCTTCTAAGAAACTGGTGGATTTTTTTTTTCTTTTTTCTTGTTTTGATTTTTCAGAAAAATATTTTATTCCTAAGGACTTGTGTTTTCTGTTCTTTTAGGATAGCAGTGGCTCACAGGACAATGTTCCAGAGAGGAGAAGTGCATAACAGACCCAGTGGCTTCTGGGGAATGATAAAAAGTGTTACAACATCTGTTCCTGGCAGTGAAAGTATCCTTCATCTGCATGTTGGCACCTGCCTTGGGAGGTGGATCCAGCTTGCTTTGTTTTGAAAGGTAGAATGTTAGTTGGGACAGTTACAAAGCATTTGTGTTTCAACACATTTCAAGCCTTACATCTCCTGGGAAGTTTGTTCTCTAGCACCATCTGACCTTTTGCCCAGGCTTGGGCACAGTTTTACTGTGACTCGGGCAGAAGTTTTATGTTTCTGCCCTGCTCTACAAATGTATAGTGGATCAGGGGACAGATGTGCACACATATCACAGAATCCTAGAATGGTTTGGGTTAGAAGGGACCTTAAAGATCATCCAGTTTGAATCTTCCCTGTAGAAGGAATTTGTTGGGAATTACAAGGGTCTCTACTTCTCTAACAGATTTGCTTACCAACGATTTCTGTCAGACCACTTGAAATGTGCATTTTGCATATTTAAGGCTGAGGACTCTTCTTCCTCTCCTTTCCCACTTGCTGCTATAATCAAAATTAGGCTATTTGACAGATTCTTCATAGTAATCATTGATCTCTTGGAGCAGGTACTCAGCAGTTTTGTTTATGAAAATGATCTGAGATGGCATATTGTGAGATGCCCTTCAGTGGCAAGGGACGCTGATCAAAGCGGAGCAGCAGTTTTGGAGAGCTCTGGTTCTATTCTGTGATGTGTTTCCCAGGCAGAGAAATAAAGAGTTTGTTGCATGACTGCCTAAATACTGTGTCCTGCCTACCTCCTTAAACTGGAGTAGGGTGTACCACGTACATCCTGGAGATTTCTCTGGTGCTGTATTAGTGAGGAGCATGAAGACTGAATGAAAAAGCTGATCGGGATCTAAAAGGAGACCAAACCATTAGATGTGGCCCTTGGGGTGAAGGTGGGGAATGTTTTGTTTTTAGTTAAAATTTTGTGATGTGTTCTAGCCTTGACTATGCTGGTTTGCCAGATCTGTCCCTTATCCAGCAAGAAGTGGATGCCCTGGAAGAATTGAGTCGGCAGCTTTTCCTGGAAACTGCTGACTTGCATGCAACAAAGGTACACAGCAAATAACTGCCCAGATGGGTGTTGGGAGGTCAGAGTAGTGTGAAAAAGAACATCTGTTATGAGAAATTGAAACCTGTTCAATAGGTAAATGGTGAATTGTTGTAATGCAGTGGAGTGAGGATCTGCTTCTTTAGCTTTGGGGCTGGATTACAGTTCCCTTCCAGTTCAGATCCATCCTTGGGTTTGCCCCACTGGCCCCATAACTATTCACAAGCTTATGAATTAACACTCAAGAGTTCAGAAACATTTGAATTAAAAGATACAGAAAGGTGGGCCTGTGTTTGCTACTGGTGGTGTTCCATTACAATTTTATATTGTGGGTGATTGTGAAAATGATGTATTTTTCTATGTTTTGCTCCCTCTCCCTCTTTTTGTATTTCCAGGAGAGAATAGAGTATTCCAAAACATTCCAGGGAAAATACTTTAACTTTTTGGGTTATTTTTTCTCCATCTATTGTGTCTGGAAAATCTTCATGGTATGTAAATACTTTATTGCATTTTTTGTGGATGTATGCAAATTTCATACCCTGCATAGGTTATGCTATGCCTGCAGTTCATTAAGTTATGCTCTAGTTTCATTAAAATGCAGAAATTCTGAAAGAAACTGGCCCTTGGTTGAAATAAAGTTCTGGATCTGTTTTTTTTCTATACAGCCTTAAACCAGTAATTCTTACATGGATGTGTTCTGTGCCTTCTTAGTGAATCTGACCACCCCCTGCCCTTTCCTTGGTGATACAATAGAAGAGTCGTTCATGAGCCTCACATGTGAGAGTGGGGAATGCTTTTGCCTTTTTTGCTTGAATGTAAATCCATCTCTCTTGCAGGCAACCATCAATATTGTGTTTGACCGTGTGGGGAAGACTGATCCAGTCACAAGAGGAATTGAGATCACTGTAAATTACCTGGGAATCCAGTTTGACGTGAGCCTTTATTAATTCTTACAGCCTTTTCAGCAATTCATATCTCATCTAAATAAAACCATCCTGCTGCTAGGGAGAAAGTGCTAGACCCTGAGAATGTGGCTTTGACTTTTGACTTGCTGAGGAGGAAGGGAAAATGCCCAGTGAACATTGCTTTCACACTGATTTTATGCTGAGATGGTGATGTGGTTTTGCTAGAGAGGCAGTGATTTGTATTTTTTGTTTTGGAGAAATAGAAGCACTTTAGACAACCTGCTTAGAATAATACATTCTGTTACAGAGTAATTTTGATTGCTTATACAGATAGTTGTTCTGTTGTTTACACTTTTGAAACATATCCCTGTGAAAATGGGGTTCTTTGTGATTGGTATAAACTAAATCCCCTTCTCTTGTGTTTGGAGTAAACAGTTGCCAATACATTTTGAAATTGTCTGTTATATAAACCTGTCTACAATGGATATCTGTGTAGTTAGGAGAGACAAAGACCCTGAAGAATTGACAGCTATACAATGTGGTGTAAATGAGGCTAAAGTTTTAACTGTGTTTTTCTTGTTGATTCAGGTCAAATTCTGGTCTCAGCACATTTCCTTTATTCTTGTTGGAATAATCATTGTTACCTCTATTAGAGGGTTATTAATTACGCTTACAAAGGTAAGAACCAGGACTCTTAAGTGGTTTTACACAGAGAAATTCATTATGAGATCTATACTTTTAGATGGAACAAGTACTGTATTAAACTTTAAATATGCACTTATGTTTAAATGTATGAATATAAAATCTTGCAAGAGGGAGGAAGGTAGGAAGAATATCTTTTGTAGGATATCTCCCCTCTCAGTCTCTGTCAGAAGGGATCTAAATGTTAAATAAGATGCTAAATGTAAGCAATGGTTCAAAATGATGCTGTAGCCAAGGCCTATTAGTAGAGTTGATGAGATGGTGATTAAAAGCATTTGGATTACTTAATTTAAGATGCTGGTAGTACTGAAAGGCATTGACTCAACAGACATGTGACTCATTGACTTGACCTGGCCTTTGGTACCAAAGTTTGGTATGCTTAAACTTGTCTGTATTGTTTTGTGATTTTTTACCACATGGTGTAACTGGCTGGGGAAGACTGATGTTTCAGACCAGGGTTTATGAAATTTTATGAAAGGTTTACGAAAGTTTGAGGTTTATGAAAGTAGGCTGCAGGTAGCCCTCTAGAATGTATGGTTTTGATTAGATTTTTTAGATGAAAAGGTATTGAATGGTATGTACCTTTCATGCTGTCCTAAGGCACATCAAAATTACCTGCTTATTTTCAATGTGCTTGGGTTTTTTTTCCCCTAGTTCTTCTATGCCATTTCCAGCAGCAAGTCCTCCAATGTTATTGTTCTGCTGTTAGCACAGATAATGGTGAGTGTGGAGAGCCGTGGGCACACCCTGAGTGCATTTGTGCATGCAGAGCTGACTGTGTGTGTATAAACACATACCAGTATCTTTGTGTGCTGCCTCCTGTTAGGCACAGAGCCTGTGCTGAAGCAGTAACTGCTGTCCCTGTTTTGACTTGCAGGGAATGTACTTCGTGTCATCAGTGCTCCTGATCCGCATGAGCATGCCTCCGGAATACCGCACCATTATTACGGAAGTGCTGGGAGAGCTCCAGTTCAACTTCTATCACCGCTGGTTTGATGTGATATTCCTAGTTAGTGCCCTGTCCAGTATCCTCTTTCTCTATTTAGCACACAAACAAGCCCCAGAAAAGCATATGGCCCTCTGAGGCAGAACTGCAGCCATGCACTGCTCTCTGTCCTGTCAGCTGCACTGCTGCAACTCCTGTGGATTGCAGAGCTTGGAGAGACAGGACTGTTCTGTGTGTTCTGGCAGTGTAACTGAAAAACTTGGAGAGACAGGACTGCTCTGTGTGTTCTGGCTCTTTGAACCTCTACACGTGTCATCATCAAGTGCTGTGGCTCATTTTTTTCAGTGCCACAGCTGGAAGGGACAGGGGTGTGTGTATTGAACTTGAAACAGTTCATTGCCAAGCAATAAAAGCAATCCTGGGTACACCGCTATCCAGGGGTATCAGAACTTGTGTGGTAGGCTGGCTGAGGGAACACCTCCTACTGTTGGAACAACATCTTCCTAGAAGGCACCAAGAAATGTGATTTTTTTTTTTTTTTTTTTTTTAAATCAACTCATGATTGGGATTCGGAGGACGGCAATTCTGGAATCAAGTGTTTGAGTCTGTGGAATTAAATAAGCTTTTGTAATATGCAAGCATCACAGTTGTTCTTTGTCAGTCCCAAAGATTTGGCTGAATTTGAGTTAGAGGTGGTTAGGATTTGCTGTCTGGCAGAAGTGGAGTGGAGAGGACTTCACTTCTGTATGTAGTGTGTGTGAGTGTGTATCACTAGTACCTACAGTCCTTAGCAACTGGAGATTTGCCTTCTCTTACTGACTGTCAACTTTTTTTTCTCTACCTGCATAAGTGGAACTGAGGTTTTGGTTTCCTCGTAGCTGGAGTTCAGTGTAAAGTCAAAGACCACTGCCATGCCTTATTTACATTGTATATTACAAATTTTATTTGTGTGACTTAAACTTGTAGGTTCCCATGGCCACTCTCTGAGACTTTGTTTGTTTTATAATTGTTCTGGAACATAAATTGTAGGTGGTGAGAGTAAGACATGGAGGGGAGGAAATAACCACTCTAAAGAATTTATTTTTGTATTGTCTTTGGTGTACAGCAAGGAGGCAAAGTATACAGCAGCAGTATTACAGAACCATTTATGTCACATTCCAGACAATGTGGTGGTGACTTGGGGTTAGACAAACGTGCATGACTGAATTACATACTGTGTTCTAATCCACAGCTGTATGTAGAGGAGAGAGAATAGTGATTAAACATCTTAGGATGTGAATTACAAAGTCAGTTTAATGTTTGAAAGAAATTTCTGCAGTGTTAGCAGGAGAAAGGATCATAATGCAGAGTGCCTGGCTTATGCTATTTCAGAGCAGCTGTACTGCTGTAAGCAGAGATGCCACAGAGATGGAGCTGATGGACTTGGATTAGTGGGAGAGCTGCCTTACCTGGGATAGGGGGAGAAATCAATTGCTCTTTATTAAGAGCTTATCTATAATAGGCTAAGATGCTTACAGATCTATAAAACATTTCTAGCTTCTGCTGCAGGACACTTAATTATAAAGTTGCAGTTCTTTAAGCCTTTTCAGAAGGGAGTGACTGAGTGCCCACTTCACAGAAAGCCAGCGGAGCACAATGCAGAGTGTTAAATGGATGCAAGTTACACTGAAGTGTTGATTGCAGCAAGAGTTTCCAGTCTCGAATGGTTCTGGTACTCCTTGGAGCAGCCAGGTTCTGAGAGGTGGAATAGCAAAGAAGAACTGAAGAAAAAATTTGGAAGGTTTCTTTTTTGTTGTTGTTGGCATAGTTTTGTCTCCTCACAACTTAGTGTCATCACCGTTGTCACCATCAGCTCTTGTGGAGGCAGCTGATTGTGAGGAAGAGCATGAGTCTGCCTGCAGAGGAGTAACAAATAAGTTGTGATTATTTTGAGTTTGTAAACGTTTGATAGTCTGCACTTTTGCAGACTCCTGTTTTCATCTACAGTAATCACACACTTGTTTAGATGGTAGAATGAACCATCAAATACAGTTTTTGTTGTTAAAGGGCTTTTCTGGTTAAGTAGAATTTGAGAGAAGTTTGTTCAATAGAGGGTTCCTATTGTTGAATTCCCATATCTGCTCAATTTGAATACAAAAGTTGTGGTAAGTTCTGCAAAATGCACCTTGGGGACTAAGAAATACTTGAAAAAACTTGCAGACAAGGCTAATGAAAAATAAATGGGAAACACTGTTGGTCTTACCTTGTCTGTCTCTTTTGCGTGATCAGAAAATACACATTTTAATATTTAAGGCTGACCACACAGATGGTTAAAAGTGTTTCAGGAAGTAATACCTTCCTGCTTTTCTGACTTTAGTCATGCTTTAGAATCTTTCTAGTGGCATGAAGTAAAATAATGTCAAATCAGCACATTGTCTAGAAAATGTCATCATAACCTATCAGTTGCTGTTCCTTCTCCAAAATGATCCATTTTGAAATATTTAATGTGGTTTCCATAAGTGTTTATGTTTTTGGTGTATTTAAGCACTTTTCCCTGCACTTGCACAATTGTATTGCCTGTTTTCCGTCATCATTAGGGATTGATGGAATTGTATTTGGATTATCTTGTTCCATAAACTCTCTTGTATGTGCATTCTTTGTGTGATTTAATCTTGCATTAAAGATACTCACCTGTATTATGTGTGGGGAAAATAAGAATTGTTCGTGATAATCAGCAACTTTCCTTTAAATAACTTGCAAAAATCCAGGCTCAAGTTAACAATCCTAGCTCTGGGAAACATACTACCTGAAAAAAAAGGTTCTTTTCCTATCCCTTGTGTGATCCCTCAGCATGTGCCTGATGCAGGATTACTCACCCTTTCCCTTGGCTCAGGTGAGTTCCTCTCTGGCTCTGATGGGTGGTTTTCTGTGTAAGCAGGAAGCTCAGAAGTGTCTGAATCTGCCATGGAGGCTGTGATGGGAATGTTTTGGCCTTGGAAGTACCTGTAAGCATCTTGGCTGCACACCAGCAGCGTCAGCCTGTCCCCACTGCTTTGGATCCTTGCCACCACTTTGTCATAGGGTTCATTGGTCACATTCACCCCGTTCACTTCCACCAAGAAGTCGTTGTTTCCCACACCTGCTCTGCCAGCTGGCCCCTGGCTTTGTACCTGCAGGGGGGAGATCAGAGCAGGATAGTGGCATAAAACTGGCAAAGATGCATTAACAGCTGAGAGTTAGTTGTGTTACTGCTTTCCCTAGAGGATGGTGATAGAAGCATGGGGAAGGGGAGATTTGTGGGACAGGCATGGAGCCCATCAGTTTGAGGTTTTAAGATACATCTTGATCTTCAGAGATGTACATTATAGGAATGTAGCATGGTAGAAAAAGATAGGTAGAAAAACAGTTTTCTAACTATTTGCAGGTCTCTGTCCAATAACTTCAAAGTTCAGTACAGTTCATAGATCTCTTAGTTATGAGTGGAACCCCTCTCAAGAAAGCTGAAGTTGCAGATGGAATTTGGGACAGCAGGAGTTTGGCTTTTACTAGCTGTGGAATTCAGAGAAGGTGGGTGGAAGTAGGGCAGAGGTGTCTCTCCTATAATTAAGATGTTCTACAGTAAAAAACCAATTCTGTCTAAAATACTGCTTTTAGTGTGTGAGACTCGTGACCAAAAGCAAAAATTATGCAAAAGCCGAATTCTTCTTCCCTCTAGATGTCTAACAGAATGAGGAATATTTTTTGGTACTCATTTTTTATCTCGGGCTATCAATGTCAATCTGACTTAAACAATTCTAGCTCTTATCTGTGAGCATTGGAGAAGAGACTTCTGTGGCTTTTCTTGTATTTGTTTGCAGGATGGAAGGGAGGAAACTGTCCAGCAAACTACTTGAGCTTCTCCTTGCTCGTCATTATTAGTACCTCGTTGATGAAAAATCCAGTCTTGTTCTTGATCATGTTTAAACTGAAGCCAAATCCATTAGGTCCTTTCACCATCTTACAGATCCTTGGCTTGTGGTTCACTTTCTGCTCAGAGTGGAGCTCCAGTCTTTCCTCCATTTTAGCTGGAGTTGGATCCTGTGCTTTGTAGTAGTATGAGAAAGGGGAAATTTGAGCCTGAAAAAAGTAACAAAACTATGTTAAAATAAAAACTTCTGTAGTGCAATCTGTTTCAGGCTCTCACGCCCTACTTTGAAACTTTGTTAATGACTCAGACTTGAGTTGCAGTAAAAGAACTCTTCCCTGATAATTTCTGTGTGAGTAAAAAAGTACGCTGTTGATCTGTGTGAGGAAATTTTGTTATTCCTAAATGGTTACACAGCCATGTAGCTCTGAACTTCCTCTCTTAACAGCAAACCTTAATCTTTCTTGTGATGTGTTTGAATTTAGAATTGTTTCAACAATGTCTGTAAAAATCAAGAAGAGGCCAAAGATTTGGGTGTTTAGTGGCTTTCTGTACAAGTGTAAATAGAGTTGCTGAAATACAGGGATATCTTGCACCTTTCCTGCAAGCTGAAAAAGTGTCAGAGCAGGTTGGCTGTTTTGTTGTGATAAATTATCAATTTCTAGCAGTAGTTTGCATTTTCTTACCAGTTTGTACATGCTGTCAGTTTCCTTATCCACCACCAACAGGGAGATTTTTGCCTCGGACTGTTTAATTTTCCCCACCACGCTTTCATGATCCAGCCCATCCACTCGCTCGCCATTGACAGCCACTAAGATGTCATTGTCCTTGAGACCCGCCACGGCTGCTGGGCTTCCAGAATTAACATCTTTGATTATGTGGTCTAAGATAAGAAAGGGAGGAAGATGGCTGTGAAGGCAGAGCTTGGTAAGTTTAAAGACTTTAAAATGCATGGCAAAAGCAAATGGTCAGAATTGCACTTCAGGTTGAGGCTGTTTTCCCTGAAGAGGATTTCTCTTAGGTGACCAGTAAGAAGCCAAAGAGAATGAGGTCTGCAAACATCATACAGGAAGAAATGGTACAGCAATTATCATGGTCTATGTGTTAACTTGGCTCTTACCACCAGTGTTTTGTTCCATCCGTAGAAAAAATCCATAACCGCTTTTTCCTTTCTGAATCTCAGTGAGACGTGGTTTGAGGGGAAGCAACCTTAGGCTGGCGCTCTCTTTGCTCAGTGCCATCCTCTGGCTTGTGAAATAGCGGTCTGTTTCTTCATTTGAAAGTAGAAACATAACATGATTTTCAGACTTCTTTACCTGTGACAGCACATGTACAGTCTCAGATGTCACCCCTTCAACAGCTCGTGGGAATTGCAGATACTTTGGTAACTTTGATACATAGCAGGGTCTGGATGCTGTTAGTCCAGGCCATGCTACTATAAATTGATTCCTGCCCCCCCACCCCCCATCAGAAATTTGGACCATGACAAAATCAGGGGCATGTAATGCATGAGGAAATTTTCTTTATTTCCTGACCTATAGGGAATTATCCGTGTAGAGCCATGGGGATGGCATACAGTGCTGTAGAATCCAGTGAGCCTCTGTAGATAGTACTTGGCTAAGAATAGCCAAGGTGTGTAACTCTACAATATAGACTTATTGTGCCATCTGTACCACTATTTTAGATGTTGGTGATAAGTCAAGTTTCTGTCACTCTTGGTCCTCCTCTCGTCTCCTGCATTCCTGATTCTGAGGTGGGGTTTTTTTTCAGTCTGTTCAACTTCTCCAAGTCCATCCTTCTCTTAATCCTTTCTACTCTAATGGATGCCCTTTTTACTCATCTTAACCAATGTCACTCTGCTGCTGGTATTGCAGTAGCTCAACAAAACACAGGTGTTACATGATTCCATAGTTAGCCGTGTGCACTGAGTGCTGCTGGAATGCTGGAGTCTCATGGCTCTCTGAAATCTCTCCAGCTCCAGCTGCATTTCAGCAGTGCTGAGAGCAGAAAGCTGGAAGCTAGCAATGTTCTTTGCAGCCAGTTAGTGGAATTACTTGCACAGTAATTTTCTTTAGTTTTGGACTTCTGAACAGGAGAAAGGGACTGCTGTCTAAAATCATGAATCTTCCCTGCTCCATGCTGACTGTGTCATCAGAGGCTTCCCTCTTCCTGCCCTGGAAACCCCATTTGATGACTTGCCCTCCTGCTGTTAGGAGCATTTCCAGGACTTCTAAGAAATGAATTTATTTAATAGGGTTCCTGGCAGCAGTATACTTGTGGTATTTAAAATTCTTTGGCCTGTCTTGATGGCAGTGTTCATTTGAGAGGCAGCTCAAGTGGCTGCTTGATAACAGCGCCAGTGCAGAGGGCTACGCTGATGCGTTGATGGTACATGAACAGCAGCTCCCAAGATTTACTGTGAAGTGCTTAAATCAGCCAGCCTGGCCTCCTCAGTAACCCTGATAGACTGCTGTGAAAGCAGGCCAGAACAGAAGATGAATCAATACCTTTTCCACCACTTCCTCGTGTGTGTCATTTTCCACATTTTTTCCATTGATTTCAATCAGGCGATCGTTATTTTGGACACCAGCCTTTGCAGCTGCTCCTTGTGATGAAAGCTCTACTATGAACAACCCCTTCTGTCCTAAAATAAATGAAAACTCATTACACAGGGTAAATCACTGCAGTAGGCCTGAATTTAGTGGTTAAGGAAACTCAGCATTGATGTCCTCAGAGACTCTTGGCCTCTGCTTGCATGCAGATAACAGGACAACCACAAACCTTTCTCACAGACTCTGTCCCTTACTCTGTCCTGGAAAAATCCCTTCAGTGGTGGAGGGAAATATTTGTTCACTATCTGCAGCTCAAATTGCTGTTTATTTCCCTACCAGAAGCGCAAAGGGGCTGATTAACATAGCTGAAAAAGATTTGATTCCTGCTCCCTCCCATCCTGCTCTGCCCCCATCATTTTGAAGACAGAAGCTGCTTTTACTGTTGTTTTATACATTTCATAATTTCCTGTGTTTGGAAGGCTTCTATGTTTGGTCCTTCAATTATATTGTATTCCAAAATACCCTTTAGAGGGCTCTTCAGAGGTGATGCTTTCCAGAAGACTTTCCAGTTCTGTTGACTGGCCTTGGAAGAAAGGCTTATGTGGAAAAGGTTCAAAATTCTTTTATTTCTAAATGAATTAACTTACAAATCGGGGGAAGTGTTTCTTACAGCTGTTTAGAACCCCATGTGCTGATTCCTAAGTTGATTTTGAGGAATGGAACAGGACTTAACATAGCACACTGAGTGTATATCTGGTGTTTGAGCAAGGACTGTAAATTTGGTTTTGTTAAGTGGGCTTAAATAACAAGCAGAAAATAGCTTATTATTTTTCTCTCTTTTTTTCCTCTGTTTTCCACCCCACGAGAAGCATGGCCCTCAGAAAACCTTGTGCTGCATATGCTGTACAGAAATGTACTGGAGATGGATCTGAACTCATCTTGCTGCTTCTCACTTTCTCTCTGTTAGCAAGGACAGTTTGTGTGTCCCCACTGGCACCCATGTGTTAACCGTGGTCACTGCTGTCAATATATATATAATTCTGTCCCTGCTGGCAAATATATACACATCTATACATCTATATATGTATGTAACTATGTATATTCATATATCCAATTCCTTCTCTCTAGGCTCTCACCTTCTGTGCTTTTCAGAGAGAAGCCATAGCCTGTCTCCTCCTTCACTAGGTAGCAAAGCCGGGGCTGTGGAGCTGCAGCAGTTCCTCTGTTGGCCATGGAGGGTGGGCACTGCTGCTCCTGCTGTTGTCCTGTTGATGCCTTTTGACCCAGCTCTTCCAAGTTCACTCCCTCCTTTTGTGCCTTTTCATAGGATGCATCATCCAGAACAAGGAGTACAATGGAATTCCCACTGTTTTTGATGATCTCCACCACCTGTGATGGACAGGGGGAAATGGCAAGCAGGCACTTGAGTGAAGGAGCTAAAAGCTCTCCCCAGGAAAAGCAGCACTGTCCCCTGTCTTTGTTGTCTCACCCCCATGCTCCAGCACTAGGGAGGCACCCCAAAGTCATTTCATGCCCATGGTGGGTAATGAATGATGCAGAGGGATACACAGAGTAGTTGACTCTGCTCCTGGATTTCCTAGCCATAAAAACTGGAAGAAAAAGCTTCGCACAGCAGCCACAGGCCTGGGTAATGGGGGCATGGTGTGGATCCCAGACGGAACAGACATGTACCTGTGCATGTTCCTCCTTGTCCACGAAGATACCATTAACCCTGAGGACTCTGTCTCCATCCTTGAGGCCAGCCCTTTCGGCTGGGCTATCGTGCTCCACGTTGCGGATGATGTGCCCTGCGGTGTCCTTCTCAATACGCAGGTAGAAGCCGTAGCTCTTTTGGGGCTTCTTGGTCACTCTGCACTCTCGGGGCTGCAGAGCAGGAGTCATCTCTATCAGACAGGATGGAAAAGATACCTCTGAGTAAAAACAGTAAGCTTACCTAGGGTATATTCCCTCTGATTACGTGTTGAGAGGGTTTTCTTCAGAATTCTTGGGGTGGGTTTTTTTTGGTGTGGAGTTTTGGTTTTTTGTTTTTGGCCCCTGGAAATACAGCTGTGCAAAGCTAAATTTAGTTAACAAGGCTAGGGACAGGCTGCAGCAAGGGAAATTCCAACCAGACATCCATAAGCATGGCTTTTCCTCTTTGGGGCAGTCAGATACTACTAGAAGTGCCCAGAGAGGCTGTGAGATCTCTGTCCTGGGAGATACCTGGATTGGGCCCTGAGCAACCTGATCTAAGCTGGCCCTGTTTTCTATGGGACATTGCACCACGCAACCTCCAGAAGTCCCTTCCTAACTTAACTGCTCTATGTTGTAATGAAATTCTGTTTTGTGTGAAGCATGTCATGCAGGAATACCCCATATGGAAGGCAAATAGCAGGTGTGACCAGGGAACATCTCCCAGGATAGTTGTCCTGCCAAAGATCCATGAAGATGGGGGAATGAGACAAATGAAGACAAATTCCTTCAGTTGGAAAATCCAGGTAATTAGCAACCTTGGTTTGTATTTTACTGGAAAGATTTTTTTTGTCTGTCTCTTTACTGACAGAAGACAGTTCTCTAGATCTGCTGGCAGTCAAATCCTTCTGTGATAGCAACTCGCTGCAGAGCGTCTGCTGTGGCCACCCATGCTGCAGAATTTTTTGCTATGGGAGCTGAAGCTGCATTGTTGAGGGCACTTGGGCAGCTCATAGAACAGCATGGATGTGTGGTGTGAGTTTGGCACGGATGTCGCTGGAGCTGGAGAATACAGGAATTTCAGCTGGCAAGGATATGAAGCCTGCAGATCATGATTGACCTGTACTCCTTGGTCAAGTGCCTTGAGCTTTTTTGAATCTGTGTGTATTGCACTGAGATTATCTAATAAAGGGGTGAGCTGCCCTGTTGTTTGAACATTGTTTAGAGCACATGAGATTGTATCAATTGCAAGTACAGTTCAAAGCAGTTTTGCTTGACAAACACTGGGAATCTGTGCTAATTCCAGGAATTAACCAAAAACCAGTGCCACACAGAGCTGAAGAAAGAGTAGGCTTTTATGGGAAAAATTATTTCTTCATATTTAGAAGTGGAGGGAAGGTTACAATGCACTGCATATTACTTCTTTTAATCCATCAGAGCTCAACGTGCAACATTATTTGTATTGCAAAAAAGGAGTTTTCTAAGGGAAGAGGGATTAGGAAAAAAGGAATTTCTTACCTGTATGTCTATGCAGAGCAACCTTCACAGGAGTTCTCTTTTGCTGCTCCTCCTGTGGCTGCACGTATAAGTTAGGCTGGACTTTGATTGGGCAAAGGTTGATTTAAAAGATGATTTATTTAACCAAGTTTCACTGAATGTGTGATACCTTGATAGGCTGTCTTGTCCTTGTGGGCAGAAGTGCTAATCACATGCATTTCTCAGCAACTTTGCATTTTGTCCTGCAGATATTATACTCAAAAACTCAGTCAAGGAGGTCATCTGAGGCAAGCCTGACTTTTGCTCTGGGCAAGAGCTTCTCCTGCTCTGAGATATATCTTAAAGGGAGCATTTTTGGATTGTGCTGGATTGACCTGGGCCAGCAGCATTTGACTGCGGGTTAGGAAGTTACTGGTTAAAATCTGTATGCCCTGTGTTGGAAGGAAAAAAATTAAAAGGACTGTGGCAAGTGAACCTTGGCCAGAAGCCAGATGCCCACTGAGCCACTTTCACCCCCTTATTCTACAGGACATGGGGAGAAAACAGGATGAAAACACTTGAAGAATTCAAGATAAGGACCATAACTGGGAGAGATGCAACGAAAAAAATGGGTTTATGATTAAGGGATGGGCCCTGGCTCTTGAGGCCATCATGCATGTGAAACATGCACTGCAATCAAGTGACCCATGTAGGAAAAGTCTCCCTGGAACAGAGGGAGGGAGGTGTCTGTGATATCAATGTGATGAGGCATGGCAAACTGGCTGCACTGCAGGTGCTCTGGGAAAGGCAGTGTGGGATGCTCTGCCTTGGAAAAAGGAAAGTGCATTTGTGGGACTGTCTTTGCTCAGGGACCCAGGTGCACCTGGTGCAGGGGAAGGTGGAAATCTGCTGTGTGCCTCAAGGAGATTTATCCCTGGGGGAAAAGAATCCATTATTTGGTTTGTATGATGTAGGAAGGAATACAGAAGTAGTCATCTGGGCCAAGAGAGAATGAGCCTCACAAGGACCTGTGTGACAGCAGTGCTGACCCACCCCAAGTGCTCTTTGTGATCAACAACGTGGTGCTTCTCCTGTCCTGAGTGATCTCCTTGGCAGATAGGACCAAAGCAACTGACTGTTTATGTGGAAATCTGGGGGAGGGGGAGTGTAGAATGGGGGGATAATATCTGCACATATGTCTAGGGACAAGGTATAGTGGTTACAGAGGATGTATAAACCTGACTGTTGGATGTGGAGGTGGTTTAAGTAAGCAGTATAAGTTGTAAGTGTTGGTAAGAAGGAATCTCAGAAAAGAGAAATAGATGGAATGGAAAAGTTTGAAATGAAACCATGTATGAATGGGACAGAGGATACTTTGATATCTCAGATCACACGTGATATGAATGGTGTGGAACAAGGGGTTGAGATTGTCCTGGGTTTGGCTGGGATGGAGTTAACTTGCTCCCTGGCAGCCCTTGTGGTGCTGTGCTTTGCTTCCTCTCATGGCTTTCTCCTCCTCAGTCCCTCCCAGACAACAGGGAGGGGACAGAGTGGTGACAGCTGACCCGACTGACCAAAGGGACATTCCATATTCCACACCTTTTGATGTCACACTCTGCAATAAAAGCTTGGCAAAAGGAGGAGGAAGGGCAGTTGTTCGTGGTTATGGTGGTCTTCCCAAGCAGCTGTTGTGCATGTTGAGGTGCAGCTTCCCATGAAGGTAGCTAGAGATCTGCCTGCTGAACCAGGGAATGAATTCCCCTTTTTCTTTACTTGCATGCACAGCTTTCCTTTCCCTATCAAGCTATCCTTGTCTCAATGCATAAGTCTAGCCTTCCCTTTATTTTTTCCCCATTCAGCAGGAAAGGAGGGAGAGGGAGTCAGGGTGGGTGTTTGCCTGTTGGTCGGGCTCAGTCTGGCTCAAGGGCAGATCTTATCCATGATCCATGAGCATGTGCAGGATATACTTGTGGACATGGACTGACCTGATGGTGTTTCTCACTCAGGGGGAAGCCTCCACATTTGAGACCTCAGAATACCAAGATAATTGCTGAGCTGACTGTGTGAACTTCTTGTTAAAAAAATCTAATTCAGTTTTGAAAAGCTTTAAAACTACTTATTTCTCTCATCAGCTTGCTGTGGAATTGGATTATTAGAAATAATACCTGTGTTTTCCCTGGCTGTCTGCTCTGACTGTTTAATTCAAAGGGAAGGTAATAGAAATGATCATAACCCAAATGCGCTGCAAGAGAACAGTCACTGATGCTATAAAAGCCTTACTGTAATCCACTCACTCTAAGTGGATTTGCAAGCCTGTTGTGACTTGGAGCTGTTCCTTTTGGTACCACTTCAAACCTACAAAGTGAAGTAAGCGAGCCCCAATGTTGTAAGAACCAGACAAGTCAAACCTGCCCTGCCCTCTGCTTGCAACCTTTCAGGCAAGTCAGACAAAGGCTGGATGATGAAGGAAATCAGAGTGCCTCACAATTTTGCAGCCAAGAACAGTGCAGATGGGAACTCTACAGGGAGCTTAGGCCAGTGTACCAGGAAACAACACAGCATTTGAATAAAGATTTATTTTTCCATTGTAGTGCCACTGCAATAGTCAAGTGAGGTAATTTTGTGTGCCAACAGGATTTTTCAACAATCAGGCGCTACACGAGTGTAAAATGTTAGTGAAGCACAGAAATTCAAAACTTCTCCTATCCTTCCACCAGCAGAATGAAAATTACTTGAGAATTGATCAAAGGCAACTTGTAATGTCTCCTTTTCTGGCTCTCGATCCTTTTGCAAGAATGTTCTCAAGCATATTCACATAGCTACAAAAATGAGGAACATAACTAAGAAAAAAAAAGATATTTTACTTTTTAACACAGTGAAAAGTGAAAACATCTGAACAAATCCTCTTAACTCAGAATATTCCTATATTGCAGGAGTTGGCCACAGTGCCTCAGGTGGTGTGGTTCTGTTAGCACAGGGACTGCACTTAAGGGGTCTGCTTTCTCCAAAGTATGTCCTTTTCCATCTGTAGCCTGGTTGTAGTAGTATATGGACCCTGGTTTCTATTGTCATGGTGTTATCCTGTGGGATAAGATTTACAAAATACTTCCTCTAATTCTTTTTGCCAAAGCTTTCCTGATGTTTGGTTAGAAACATTTCTGTGAAATGCATCCTTGTTAATAAAAGTGGTCAGAAAGAAGCATTTTCCAATACTTACAATTGTTCATATGGTTTCCTCAGTGTGTTGGGTGGATGGAGGGAAGCACCTTTGTTCCTAAGTTTGGTACTTGCTAGGATCTCTGATTTCACTAAATGCACAGGTAAAGTATATATTTAATGTCTTTAATATGAGTGTAAAGTAATAGAGTTCAGTTGACTAAAAGGTGCCTTTTGTTATTAACACAACTTTGCAAGGAGTCCAGTCCTAACACTGAATGAATATAGTTCATAAGTTTGGTTCTGAAAATAAAGTTGTGCTCAAATAACCTGTAACACTGCCAGCATTGTTTTGTTGACAAAAGGTTTATGTGGCTATTTTGGTGTAAAAATGTTCCTTCTTTATGATGGTGACTCACTTTCATGCTTGGGACCATGTACAACCCTTAGAAATTCATGTAATAAGTATTTCTAAATAGCGCTTGTTCACCTATATTGTTTTCTGGATAATTGCTGACCACAGGCTCACTGCTCTCCTTGCAGTGCCATCCTTTTCTTGGATTTATAACAAAGCAGTTAATGAAAATTAATTTTCAAATGTTTGGAAGCATAATTTTTTTGTTCCTGTATTTAAGGTGTTCAGAATCACTACAGCCCTTTCCCTTTGCCCTTTCTTTTGCCAGTGATGGTTTTTCCACTTTAGTTTGGCAAGTGTTGTATAAGGCACCATGTGATTTGGTAATAGAAATATTTGGTTCACTGAAGTCCTCCTTAATCATGAAGCAAAGTCCATTTGAGCTACCAAATGAATATTCATCAGTCATCCTGTACAAAGCCAAGTGGTAATTAATTCTTTCTCTTTTTCTGACATGGTAAAGAGAGTAAGAGAAAAAAAAGATGGGAAGCAAACATTGCAATCCTGCTGGTTTGCAGGATTCTAGATGAAGGGGGGAATACCCTTCCTTCGAGCATTTTGAACTTATGTCTTCCTAAAAAGTAGGAGAGGAAAAAACATAATTTGCTGTCCCTGTGTTTGCAACAAAGAGTGGTTTTCCATCCCCTGGGCCTGTCAGTAAGGAACTACAGAGGCAGTCCTCCTGCCCCAGGCTTTGCTCTGTATGTTTTAAATATCGAATTGTCTTCTCTAGTGCCCTTTTTACTGGAGAACATAAACTCTAAACAATGCTTTCTTCTTTAGAGTGTTCTGTATTGATCATGAGTTTGGCCTGTAAGTGCAGAATTTGTTACTGAGGTAACTATGAGGTCTGTGCAGCTTCTTTTGCTGTCGTATCAGACTGAAATCAGCGTTAAAAACCTGGAAATTTCTGTTGCCGCAAAAATTTGAAGGTCTTAAAAACCAGGACTTATGCAAGCTAAGTAGACTTTTTTTGGTGGAGCTGTGAGTATCTCCTAGTAAATGGCAGTACACACGTGGATGTATTGACATGCAGACACAACAGTCAGGCTGCAGCACTGTTCGGGTACCTGCAGCTGATGCTGGTGTGGTTAATGCTGCTGGAAAGGCAGTGCCTTTGGAATTCTCCTCTTCCCGCTGGCCCTGGTGTCTTGAGGAGACTTTTCATTCCAGCTCATCATGTAGGGCCTTTTTGGCCTTTTCTTCGGTTTTACCTTTCAATTTCTCTATCTTTTGGTACTCTTTGGACATGCAGGATGCTGAGACATAAAAAATAACGCCATAAATTTACAAGTCAGGCTTTTTCCATGCAGCCCATGGATCTTTTTGCTACAGTAGGTACCCTTATAAAACTGTTTTTTTCCCTTGACCTCTGAAAGAACAGTGTAAGTTACTTACCTCTTTGTTGCATGTGCATTTCTTGCCCTCTGGAGATAGATTTCTGAATTTGACAGTAGACTGTTTATTTCCTTTTAAGCTTTTGAGACATATAAATAATAACCACTATGTCTAATTTACTCTTTTCCTCAAGGAGTATGATGAAAGGTGCTTATACAATTACCAGCAAAAGCATATACTCTTCCTCCAAGAAATACAGCTCAGTGAGACAGGAAGTATCCAGGCCTAAGGCATCGATTTCTCTTTGTCTTCCCTTCTTCCATTCCTCTTCCTGCTCCCTGTGCCCCATCTCATCCCACTGCCATCCCCCGAGTCTGTAATCCTTCAAGGAAATGTCCCTAATTTCTGCATTAACCTCGATGTAGTAGTCAGTGTTTAATTTCACTTTGCCAGTGAAGACTCTATTCTGAAATTTCGTTACCCTAAGATCAGGCTGAACTGATATTTGGAGTGCTTGGGTGCCTCAGCTAATGAGGACCTAACTTCTGCATCAAATTTCTCATTGGGTGCATTCACTCTTGCAGCAAGAAGGATTTAAATTTGACTAGCATTCATTTATCTTTCTATCTGAGATCAGTGAACGTAATGGAAAAATCTGAATGTAGCCTTGAAGGCAGAGAGAAATACAAACTTCCTGTAGGTTTCCATCTTCTTGGGCACAGTATATTGGCTTTTGTGTTGGGAGAGCTATTGTGTTCTGCTCTGATGAGGCTTTTGTGATGCTTATAGAACTTTTAATAGAAACATGAGGGTGGATAATGCCTGGTCTTTATTAGTTCTTGTCACTTTGTGGCTCTGAAAGGCTTGTTATCTGTTATCGCAAAAAGGAAATGCTACTGCTATGTTTGGCACTGCAGAAATGCAGAATGCAGCCCTTTTCCTGTATAACTATTGAAAACCATTTTATAAGCTTTGGGAGGGATATAAATCTAGACCCTATTTGAACCCAAAATTACTTTAACAAATAAAAAAATAGTACAAAATTAAATTATTTTAATATAGTGTAAAAGCCAGTAGAATTTATATGAGCTTATATTTATTCTTTTAAAGTTCCCTCCAAATAAGCAAAAGATCCAACCAGGATACCATGCCTAAGTACTAGGGACATGATAAATCTCAAAAAAATGCAGGCCTGGAAATAAGGTTGGTTTGGTTGTAAGAGTAAAACTGGTTTTGGTGGCAGCAGAACTTGTGCCCCTGCTTTAACTGGAGGATGACACAAATTTTCTAGAAAATACCCACCTACATCTTAGCTTACTGCCTGCTTTTAAAATCACTCTGATCATCCTGACATGACTATATCTGGGCCTCAAAAAATGATCCTAAATGATCCTGAAGTGCTGAACTGGATTCAGAGCGGCAATGAGTGGGGCATGCCCTTTCAAGAAGTAAAGACCAGAGAAGGAAAACCTAAAAGTCCTATTATCCACAGACACAGCTGAAGTTGATTCCTTGGCAGGTCATCCAGCAGAGGAAGAATTTAAAGTTCTGTGTCACTGGGGAATCCAACATAAGCCTGAATGAAACTCCTGCCTGTGGCAGTAAGGTCCAGGGTTTGAGTGCTTATAGCCAGTGACAAGATCCCAAGAAGGTAAGCAGTGAATAATTTATCCTGCTCTCTTGGTTTTTGGGTTTTTTTGGCCTTTGCAGGGGGCAGTTACATGGTTATCTCTTGGTTTTCATTTGTCTGTGCACATGAGAGATTCCCAGCAGAGTTCTTTAATGATTTCCTAAACTTAAACCACAACTTCTCACTGAGGCAGATTTTCTTATATTAATGGTTGCATTTTAAGCTGTTGCATGACTTAACTATTACACATCTTTTTAAAGCTCACAGTGTCCTTTTGAAAAAGAGAATGATGGAAATGAACCATTAATGAATAAATAGGAAATTCAACCACCATGAATAAAAGGAAAAAGTACCCAGGGAACACCTAGAGTGCATTTGTATTAAGTAAGGTAATTGAAACTGAAGGAGATTGTCATTGTCTTGAACTCTTCTAGGGTTACTTTAGTGAGTGGCAATAGTCTGTTATTTTCATTTGAGGGCTTGCTCACTTGACTGTGTTAGTCTGTTGATCCACTGTAATGCTGTGAAATTATATATTTAATTATTTAGCAAACAGTGCAGTGTTGATTTCTCAAGGTTTTCTTGATTTTTTTGTTATTTGAGTGACATAATTAATTTTGTTCTATTGATTAAAAAAAGAGGTGCATCTTTTCACTAATTGATATCCTCTTTTAGTTCAATATAGAACTCTTGGGTTTTGATGTTAATTTAAAAAACTTTTATTTTTATTGTTTATCTTGATATAAGAAAGTAAAACTGACAGCCCATTTGTCATTTCTGTATAAGATATGTACTAATGAAGTGATACTCTAGAAAAACAAATCCAGCAAACTAGGTCTGAAACTGAGGTAAAGCAGGAGGGTAAAAAGGTACCTTTTTGTCACCATTGAGTTATTTGGATATGTACTTTTCCCATGATGATGCATTTTTTTTGGAACAAAATAGGATATACTCAATAGCTAAATTTTACCACTGTTTAATATTTTGATTTTGTATAAACACACACAAGAACTCAAACCATCCTTTTTTTTCCCTCCTCTTTCACGAGGAGGTAAGTTCCTAAAGCAGGACATTTGTAGGATATAGGAGGACAGTGGAGAACTTACTGCCTGATCTTGTGTTCTTCCTAGTCCCGATTGCCTTGCAACCTTGTAATGAAAATTTAACTGTTGTATTGAGTCTGATGGATTTACCAAAGCTGGGCTGTCTGAGATCTCACCTGCCTTAAAACAAATGGGCACATATTTAGATTTACTCATGAAGAGGAACTTTGCTATTTTGCTTTTGTTTTTTTGTTTTTTTTGGTTTTTTTTTTGGTGGTTGAAATAGGTGAGTTTTTCCTCTTTTAAGCCCTAAGCACAGTGTCTTCCTGTGTTACTCAGCTCCGATCCTGTTGAGAATGTGTGTGCAGCTCACAGTGCTGCCTTCAAACCTCCTGAGGCTTTTCTCAAATAAAAAGGCTGTTCACTACCCTGCTGCTGAGACTAAAACCTCAGAGACACGTCCAGTGAGTTTGCTTGTGAATTGGAATCCAGAGGCTTCACTGAGGAGGCTGAGCAACTGGGATTACACTGCACTGACAGTCCCAGTGCTGAATGGACTTCAAAGTCCACTGCTTGCTCTGCAGAAGTGATTGCTTTGGGATTGGCATGAGATATGAGAAAGTACAAAGAGAAAAACACGTCTTGCTTTGCTCTCAAAGTTGTGCCTGCCTTGTGAATGGCTGCTGCTTGTGCCTGAACTCTCAAGCCAGCACCTTTCATGTCTTCTTTAAGAAGTTTGGAAGCAACTCTGGAAACAAATGTTTTCCTTCACAGAGAGTTTACATTTTCAGTGAACATGTCTGGGACACTGAATGGCTTCTTGTTAATAATAAGGATTTTTATTGCTTCAATGACTTGCAGAGGCTGTGAGCTGGCAGCTCCCATTATTCCCCTTCCATGAACCACTGGGCTCTGTGCACCTCTGGAACTGTTAAAGGAGCAACTGAACTTGTACTTGTTTCCTGCACTCTGAAAATGAAACATCTGAGTCTTTTAAGTGTCTGAAAATCACTAGGGCATCAGGAAAGGCTGATCTAAGCTGGCCTTAGTAAAAGCCAACAAAATTTCCTGGTCCTGGGTAGCTGACCCATAACTGGAAGTTTGACACCAGGGAGTGCAATGTGGAGCTAATAGGTAAGTGAAGAACACATATAATAGTTAAAATAACACAGGAACCAACCAGACATTCAACTTCCTGCAAGTACAGCCTATACAGGAACTCCTAGGCAGTATAGAAAAGTGCAGATGAATCCTTGGTTGTCATTTTCAATCCCATTTGGTGTCCTCCCCTGCCAACAAGAAGATCAGAGCATACCCCAAATAACTGATTTAACTCACACAAGCACACAGGACATGAGCACACAGCTTACAAGGACTGGGCACTGTGGAACAACCAAAAGTCCTTTCATGGCTAAGGTGAGAGGGCAGAAAACCAATCCCCAAGCAAAGAAACACTTTCTTTTGGTTTTTAGTTTCTTATTGAATCACAGAATCTCTCAAGCCACCTACCCATTTGAAAAATGGAGGCCAAGCGAACCACTCTTGTTTTTTCCTTCCCAGCAGTGTACCAAGTTCCACTTGCTGGTCTGGCACTTAAAGATGTTTCTAAATGACAGCTTTCTTTTTCCAGGAAAAAGAAAAATCTGTATTTTGAAGTAAAGAAAGGAGGTCTCTTGCCTCTTAATGCTAGTCTAAAACAGGAGGATGTTGTGGTAAGCCTTACTCTTTTTTATCTTGCAGAATTTCTCTATTTTTTCCTGATGCTCCCATCAGAATTCTCCTACATAAAGTACAAATTAAAGCATTGAGAATTAATTTTTTCCCCCATCATTGAAAAAGAGATGCCAGTAGCATGTTGTTCTATATATTCATATTGTTGGATGTCAGGCTCTTACCTGTGCCAGCCAAATAACTTGATACAGGTGCCCTCCTGAGGAGAAGAAGCAATTACAAAGGAATTTTGCTGGCTTTTGGCATTTTTTTAGTCCAGTTTAGGAGTTACTTGGAGCGGCCAGGAGGTGCTGCCTGTGTTCTGGGAAAGAAAGAACATCTATTGCAATAAGCTTCTGCTGAGCCATGCTCTGCATGATATATTTGAGTCTTTTGTTTTCTCTATGCTCAATTTTGCCCAGAGAGCTAAGAGATGAAACCTGGTCCCAAAAGAGAACTGTTTTGAGTCAATCAGTATTTTTAGATTATCTTTCATTGGAACAGCTCAATATTTGAAGAAAGGAAAAACCTTCAAACTGAAGAAATATAAACAAAGAGCCCTCCCAAATATCCCTCTCCCCTGATGCTTTCACTTGCTTATTTGTTGAAGAGAGGATGCTTTTCTCATCTTCCATTTTTATGAGAACAGCAAAGCTTGCAGAGAATATTGTGTTGGCATGAGGCCTTAACTGCATGATCTGTGTTAGGAAATAGATTTTCTGTGCTCTCATGTGAAGGAAAAAGTATTGTTTTCATTGTGTTGCCTGTTATCCTGGGTGCTCTGCGCACATCTGAAGCACAAGACAGCTCCTGCTTTTACAGTGCATAAAAAAGTGAAGGAGTATGGGGAGGGAGGGGGACTGGCCTGGCACAAAGGTCAACTCAGTTGTCTGCACTCTTCCACCACAGAACACAGTGTGCTGGAAATCATATATGCATCTACCATGACATACCTGGAAGAAGGAAAGACCCTGAATTGGAACTGCCTTATCAACAGACTCAGCTGTCACAAATTGATGCCCACCGGTATAAAAGAGCCAATGAGGAACACGAGGCTGGGTTTGGAAAGGAGACAGAAAGCTTGCACCTCTCACAAAGTGCAGACCCCATGGCAAAAGTCATGTCCTCACTGAAAGCTTCTGAAAATGTAGGAGGTCAACCAGTAAGACAGTGCCTGCCATCAGTGCAGAACCCAAATAAAGAATATTTTCCTAACTGCTGTGGGCCACTTCATTGTGGTGAGCGTAACAGGTGAGCTCTGTGTGTCTGGGGGCTTGCTTGTACAGGGAGTTGGGAGGTGACCCGGTGGTGTCTCAGGAGAAATTTCTGCATGATAAAAATCATGTTCATGAAGATGTATCCTCTCCTCCTAGGGTGTAAAACTGAAATTGATTTCTGCCGCACTGTGACGTGCAATAAGTCTCATACTCCTCTGTCTCTTCATCTGTGCATGCTAAATGTAAGGCTGACATGTGAAAAGTGTTGGGGATTTGTTTTAGGTTGGCTGTGGCTTTCCCTGAACTAATGGAAATAGCTTCCCATGGGATTTCTACTCTGAGCACCGTGACCAGAGCTGAAAGGAATTGGGTGCAAAAAGCAGCGTGGGAAAATGTGTGTTAGTCTCGGGTTAGATACAGGTCTGCCTCAGCTCACTTAGCATCTGTTCTGGGCTCATAGCCACAGCTGCATTCGCAGGCAGCAAAGTTATTTTCTCTAAAATGGAGATCCATGAATTTTCTTAAATTGCGACCTTTGTGTACGCAAACAGCCCAGCCTTATCACCTCTGGAATTCACTGTAGTGTATGTAGACCTCAGGGAGTATTGGTGCTTAAAGGGAGTGGGACTTGAGGTGTGGCAGTCACTGCTGTGAACTACTTTGTTCTTATTGAGGTGACTTTTAAATTCTCCTGCTTCATTGGTTAGAAGAGAAAAAATATTGTGCAGAAAGGCTGTGGAGGCTGAAACATACAGTGGCAGTGCAGTCATTTTTATAAGTGTCTTAACTGATCACAGTTAAGGGACACTCAACTGTGTGGTGTCTTCTACTTGTGCCCACTGACTTCAGCTGCATGCCCCAGCAGAAGGGAATATCTCTTTGGCCTAAGTAGCCAAGGTGGTGAGCTCCTAGAGCTCGGTGGGTTGCCTCTCATCTGGGTTGGGCTGAGATTCATATTCCTTCCAAGCTGTTCCCCAGCTTTGTCAAAATGTAGGGATTATATTCACCTTTCACCCTCTTAAAGTTTTCTCCAAAATATTTTGACTAAAAATAAAGTGAGAATTACACATCTAGTCATTTTTTTGACACCAATTTTTAGGTAAGGAAAGATGCAGTTCTTCAGACTTTTATTTGCATGTTGGTCACTGTTATATCTGGCGTGGCATTTCCAATTCCAGAGAGAGTACAGAAGTTTACCCTGAACAGAACAAAGCACTGAGTGTGGATTTTGGGCTGGAGAAGATGTGGGCTGTGGTCATGGTATCCAGGATAAGTGTGTATGTGAAGATCTACACATATCTATGTTTTTTTTCTGCAAATGAAGTGTATGATTGATTTTATAAAATCACAAGTCTCTTGGCATTGTCTATATAGTTATTGACACTCCTTTCTCATTTTTTCCAGCTGTAATTTCTGGGACCTGCCTCCCATGCAGGGAGGTTTCTCCCTTTCCTATATAGCTCTCTGTGCAAAGAAGGATTTCCTGTGTTGTTCTCCCCTCTGCAATATCTTCTGGCTTGTTTCTAGTCCATCTCTGTGCTCTTCAGTTCCCTCTGAGAAAGCTGAGAACACTCTCAGTGGGATGAGCTCAAGGTAGGGAGTGCACAGGAAGCAGAAATGAAGTCAGTGTCAAACTCAGTCTTCTATAAACAGAAACCAAAATAAGTTGTGTTGTTTTACGCAGCTCTGGGATATTTTGAAAGCTTATTTTGTGTACAGACTTTTAACAGTGCTGTGTCCCTCTCCCCTTTTCCAAGCACTTGTGTAGTTTTGCCTTTTATGAAAGGACTGCTCTCAGGCTGTAAAATTTGGTACCAACTGACAAGGGGAAGATGGTTACACCTGTGTTTGTTTCTGTGGTGACTAAGCCTTGTCTGAGGAGCACTGCTGATGTCTGCCATGTTTTCCATACTTAGACACATGTGTAATAGTTTTGAGTGTCAAAGCAGACACACAGGCCAAGTGAATATTTGTCTCCTTGTCACTTTGCAAGGGATCTGATGGTTTATCAGTTCTGAAGGGCTGCAATGGCTGCTGCTGTGGGAGCCTTTCACTCACAGGCAGCCTGATTTTGGATTCTTGTTGAGCTAAACATGTAAGCCACATCTGCCAGAGCCAGCTGCTTTAAAGGCACCCATACCAGGCAGTACAGATGCCTTGCTAGGTGGGGGAAGGGGATGTGGAGAGGCGCAGGGAGAGCATTGTATGAGCCTCTGTTTTGGGCTCCAATGAGCCAATTTACACTGCAGGTATTTTTAGCACCATTCTTCAGAGCAGGCAGCACACTGTACAGCTGCACATCGACACAATGCTGCTGCTGTGGGTTGGTGTAGCTATGTTTCCACCTCCTGGCAACTACAAGGAATAGCTGTGGAGAGACTAGGGAGCATTTTTTTGTTTTTGCAAGGCTCTAGGAGATGAAGGAGGAATTTTAAAGAGGCAGTTCTTTTGAGCTCAGGGGGATTTGAGTGAATATGAGTCTTTGAGCTGAAAGGTCATAAAAACAAGGCGCTTGCAGCAGGTCTGTGAGTAATAAGACACCAGAGAGACATTTTACACTGAGAGAGGGAGCATCAGTGTATATCCATGGTAACTGGGGACGTGAACACACCTAGTGGAATTCCAGATCCAAATACCTTTGCATTCTGTCTGTTAGGAACAACAGTTGTTACAGAGGCACGTACTCTTACAGAGGACACATAGTCGAGACTAGGAATTCTGTGAGGTGAGTGGCCTTCAGTAATAAGAAAATGCTAATTTTTTTTTGTCACAAATGAGTGTTTTAGGTGGCTCAGAGAATCACCAGCAAAGGAATTGGCAAAAACAGGTTTAATATTAAAGTTAAAGCACGACAAAAGGCGTTGGCAAAGCTCACTCTACTGCTTACTGGATGGTTAAAGCACAGAGAGAAAAATCATGCTAAAATGTAAAATCAATCAATCTAAAACCAAAATCAACCACAAATGACCTACATTGAGGGTGTGGAAGGAAAAAGGGTAAGGATGGGAAAAACTAAGGATAAAAAGGAATAAGGAAAGCCTCCCATTGGATTACAATGTTCAGAGAGGTCTGCCTTGCCAAACTTAGAGCTGGACTTGGCCAACAGCTTAGGCCTAAACTCAGCTGGTTATCTGGGCAAGAAAAATAAGTTTTCTGTTAAAAAACAGAAGCTTGTTAGACAGCACTAGTTTCTGGGAGCAGACAATGTTTCTGATAAGCTCAGGAGAAGCTCAGCCCAGATGATGTTCATCAAGGCCAAGGCCCAATCAGCATTTTGATTTCATAATGTGGCCTGAGGAGGGGGTGAGGAGTTCTCTGAATGTCCTTCTGTAGTAAGAAAACACTGATTTCCCCAAATAAAAATCTCTCACACAAGTCAGGATGACTTCTCCCTGTCCTTGACAATGGCATGGCCAGAGCTGGGTTTTCTTCTAGGACCTGATCAGAAATCTAAAGTGCCTGTTTCTTGTCCATGCCAGGCAATGCCATCTGCCAGTTTCACAGGAAAGAATGAAAGTTCTTTATCCATCTCATAACTGCCTTGTGTGAACCAGCAAAAGACAGCTTTGAGTAGATTGTGCAGGACATGTTTTTAGAACCTACACAGAAACATAGGCTGCTAGTCCAAAGCTTCCAGATCAAAATGTCTTTTTCAGTGGAAATGGATTTTCAAGCTAACTGTCCAGGTATGCATTCAGTCAGGATCCCTCATCCCACATGTTCCTTATGCCCTCATTAACTGCATTAAAACCAGTTTGGAGAAGTTTTGTAGCACATGTACATAACACTGATGGATAGATGTGCTGGAGTCACTGAATCTGGTCAAATTAGTCACTGAATCTGGTAGTTTTCTTCATTGTTCAGGTGCAGATACCCCAATGTAAAATGCAGTCAGCTGTCCATGTTATCTTCTTTTATCTGAGGAATTACCTTATTTGGGGAAGATCATCCTCTTCAAAGAGGTCTGTTGGAAGCCTGTATAGCTCAGAGTTGCCTCTGTTTTATCCCTCTGGATGCATTTTTATAATCATTTAGCCAGAGACTCTTTATAAATACAGAAGACATAAGCTAACTCTGGCAATAAACCACATGGAAGCAATGTACAACTCGGATATCTAGTGATGGAGACTTTGCAAACAAGCCAAGTAACTTTTGCTGCTGTGCCAGAGGGCTGGGAGTGCAGCAGCTCCACGGGTGTGCATGAAGTTGCTCCTCTGTATTATGATTTTGTAAAATATTCATGTACACAGTGATATACATAGCCATGGCCCAGCACAGACACTTTTAGCAAATGAAGGTATGGGTTTTTTACACAGTTTAAGTGAGCCCTTAGCTGTGCACAGACACAGCCATATAGCTGTAGTCTATATATGTACATAGCCCGTGCAGGCCTGAGGGGTGGCAAGAAGGCTGTGGTCTGTGGCATGGTTGCATTCAGCAAAGTCCTTCCGGTGGGGAGCTAGAGGCTTCCTGAGTCAGAGTCTCTGTCTGAGACTTCTGCATTCTCTGTGCTAGTTGACATTTGTTTTTTTAATTGAATATTACTTTTCTTTCTCTCATTTGTTTCGTAGTGCTGCACCTCAATTTTCACACAGTGCCTTTGACACTGGCTAAGGAGACAATGTGCATGTTCTCCTGGACTAGAGAATCTCTGCCACCCCGTCCTCAGGAGCTTCCCCTCTGGGTTGTATTTTAATCCACTCTGGGAAGATGAGAAAAGGAAGATCTTTTATCTCATTGCTCAGAGTCCCATGAAGCATTAACTTCTGTGGGAGATGACCTGAATTTATGTCATGTTTTTCACCTGCAGACCATTGGCCTACAAAATAGGGGGGAAGTTTGGTTGCCAGAAACCTGAATAAGGACATATTGCAGGACTTCTCCCAGCAGCTCCACTCTCCTGAATCATCCTGCCTCAAACAGAGCTTAAAATCTGCCAGAGGTGCTGGTAACCAGAAAAGAAACAAGGTAAGAAGTTTTTCTGGAAGCCATCAGGGAGGCTTTTTCTGGACCACTGACACAGAGCTCAATGTGTTAAGTGCCTAATGAGAAAGGGAGTCTATGACAGCAAAGAAATCTAAATTGTGAGGAAGGAAAAAGGACAAGCATCCCCTTTGGTATATTACACTGCACCAAAAGACTGTAGGCTGTGATAAATGGCATCCTGACTCTGGTGTCATGACTTTATTTGGCATTTGAGAGGTGGGATGTGTAGTTTTTTTCCAATATAGATGTGGGTTTCTATTTCAGGTACATTTTGTTATACAACCAATTTATTCCACTTGTAAAAAAAAAAACCCACAGAAAGAGAAATGAAAGAAAACCATTGAGCTTCCTCCTTTGCCATACAATAACAGTATGTATTTCATATTTGTAAGTGTTGATCTAGCTGCTCTATAAACACAGGAGACATTTTTTTTCCTCCCTTAAATATATAAATAAGTAAAATACATATCTTCTTATAAACCCTATTGGATGACTCTGATGAGGACTGAGAATGCAGCTCCCTGAGGCTGGAGAAGCTGTCTCCCAGCTGATGGGGGCTCCTGGGGCTTTTTGCAGGATCTTCACAGCCATCCATGGAATGGGTAAGCTGTAGATTTCAGAGAAAATGATGTTCCCTGAAGTGTGAAGGCGAAGGAGCAGTGAAGACCTGAAGGACAGAGGTCAGGTAAGTGCTGTGTCTCTACCCCTGCTTAGCACTGCCTAAACCATGGTTAGTGATGCTACAGGTAAGACTGACTGACAGGTGAGGAAGGACTACCTGGGGTTTTATTTCTGCTATACACCAGCTCTTCTGCTATTTCTGTTTTTTTTAAAGCAGGAATTACTTGAGGTTTGTAGCTTCTTTATGTACAGTTTGGGATGTGTGGTGCAATTCCATCATGTTTGGCTGTGGAGTAGGAAGCCAGTACCTCTGGCTGAAAGATGGGGAGAAAACTTTGATCTGGGGAGCCTGAGCTATGTCCTGATTCGTAAACAGAGAGTTTTGGGAGTTAAACATCAAGCTATAAACCATGTCCTCTCTGTTCATCTATAAATACTTGTATGGAAGATTTTTCTCTGGTTATCCACAGCCCTGAAAGCAGTAATTGCACTTGTGGATTGCTAGTTCCCAGGTTTGTTTTTTTTTTTTTTTTCCCAGAAAATCAGCAACAAAAAGCAGTAGGCCCACAAGGAGCAGGAGTGGAAGTAGTTAAGATCATGAACATATGTATGGTAGATAGATTTGTCTGCTGCAGTACTGGGATCGAGTGAGAAGCTCCTGAGGTTAATGACCTACGAGTGATAAGGGGATTCTCTAGGGCTAGGAGTAGAAGTTGCTGAGCATGGCCCTGCTGACCCAATGCAATCAGCTACAGTTGAAAAAGAAATACATTTTCTTGATCTCTGGAAATTGTGATATAATTACCTCTGGATATTTTAACATGGAAGTGTCAGGTTTTACAGGCTTCATTATCAGCAGGGCTCTCCCCCATCTTTTTGCTGACATTGGTGAAAGCCACAGATGGTTTATACCTGGGAAAATCAAGGCGTAAGGTACAAGAACTGTTGGGTTTTTTTCCCCCCATAAAATGGAAAATGTAAAGCAAATATCTTCTCTCTGAAAGGAAGAGAATGAGCTGTGAGGGGTGGTGTTCTCATTCATCCTTTGCTCCTGCTGCCCTTTCAATGCTGGATTACAGTGCTCTCTGAGGGGACTGGCTGCAAGGCAGCTGCAGATGTGAGAAGTATGCCTTGGCTTGTGCAATAACTTCATGGGACTAAGCCATTTTCCAGATGAGCTAGTGATAAAAAGGTAAATATATCTGAGAAGAGGGGAGATGCACAACTGCTTTCTGGAGTTACAGCTACTATGTATGGAAATTTTTTTTTCCCCTGGGGAAAAAATCCACACTTTGTAAAGTTGGTGTTACTCTAAATATTGACATCTTAATGAATTCAATAGATAGACACCACAAATCTCTGCCTTGCTGTGAAGGAAATTTCAAACCTATTTACCTTTAGGTATATTTACTGAAACACTGTAATTTTACAGTGGTGTTGTATAACTTGCTCTTGATTGTTTGGAGAGCTCCTTCTATTAGGCTAATTCTCTTTCAGAAAGCTATGCACCATCTATGTCTCAGTTTGTAGAGAAAGCTTTGTAGTTTGGAACTGGATGAAACTAGCTCACAAACTGGATGGGCTGAATTTCAAAGCATCTCTGGCTTCCACCGATGCCAGCAACTGTGAGACAAACAGGGAGTCTGAGAAGAAAATGAACTGTGGAAGTACAGGTCCATCCGTCCCTGACATTGCTAGCAGTATTCTGCTGTGCTAGTACAGGAATGCAGGCATCAGTTTTCAGGGCCAGGATATCTTTTAGAGAATAAAATTACCAGGAGGCTCTAAAGTCAAAGCAAAGGTTCATTACCCAGCAGCATTGTCAGGAGCCAGCCACAGCTGGCTTAGGTAGATGGCTAAGAACAGAGAAAGAACACGGCCTCTCCCCCCAGAGCTTTTCAGTTTCAGCCTTGGGACTATCTACCTGCTGCCCCTTTTGATATGTTTTGTCTTCCTCTCAGATCATCCAAAGTCTTGCTTCATTTTGTTGCTTCATTTTCAGTGGAGGGACTTGAGGAATTCCCAGCAGAGGACCTTGCTAGGGAGAACTGGGAGCAGAAGAGGCTGACCTGGGGATGTTGAAAGTACAGCACAGCCAGCATCTCTCACTTGAGAAAAGTTGCAGGCTTTTGAGCTGGGTGCTGTGTGGTCTTGGTCATGAGGTGGAAACATCAAATACTGCATAGAAGATGCTGCTGCTGCTCTGACTGCTAAAAGTGTGGGTTTGGATTTTAAATAACCTATCCTTGGTTTGCAGACCAGTTTTCCTTATAAGAGGAAGCAAGAAAGTTGACAGAAATGTGTACAACCACTTCTTCTTGCTGTTCCTTTCAGCCCTTCCTTGCCCAAAGGCATAGGTCTTACAGAGAACAGGCTTCTAATGCAGGGTCTTTTGTACCCCTTAAAATGTGCTTCCACTTCAAAACAGAACCCTATTTTCCTGAGTTAAACATGGGAATGGCTCTGTGACACACTGGTTATCCTGTAAAAAGGATGTGGTGACAACTGATGCACTGATGGATACTTGACCTCTTCCTCTTTCAGGTTGTGTTAGCAAATATTTTAATTGTGTTAGACTTTGCTTTGTCTGATTTTAAGTTGGTGCTTTGCATAGCTCAAGGCTTGTGGCTTGTGTTTGATGTGTAACAGCAGACAGCTAAGGCTGTGACTTGTTCTTCATGTCACAAAGCAGTTAGTTTCCCTCAATTTAACTCTCACACATCCTCTTCAGGGCAGTGTACAACCAGAACTCTTTTTTCACTCATCTCTTTAGGAGGGGATGGAGCTTTATCTGTCTGTGAGACGAATCAGCTGCACGTTACGATCTCAGAAGCAACAATGAAGAGAAACTCATGAACCCTACAGCTGAACAGAGGGACTACCTGGGATGGATAACTGATATAGTTCTCACTTTACAATTATATCTGGGTCCTTCGTGAGGACGGAGAGGGAGGGGAGCTGCAGGTGCATCTCTGCAGTTCCCTGGTGTGCAGGAGCTGCCTCGGGATCAGCCATCAGGACGGGGATCCCCGTGGGAGTGGCTGTGAGTGCCGACATCTCTCTGCTCACCCCAGAAGGAGAACCAGAACACCGGAGCACGCTGGAGCTGCTGCTGCTCCCATCCCAGGCTGCCAGGGTGAGGAGGGCTCCTCTCGAGGCTGACAACCGGGTAATTCTCCTGCAGCCTCAGCACTCCTTGGGATGAATCCGACCGGGAGCGGTGCTGTTCCCCAGCTGGAGCAGTGACACACGTATCTCACAGTCCTGTGCCAGCCACCGCCACCGAGGCTGAGTAAAAATTTTAATTTATTTTAATGCAGCTGCTGAGGCATTTTAATTTCATCAAAGGAAGGCGAGCCACAAGTACTCGTTTGCTGCTTTTAAATGGGTTTGATTAATCTGCGCTTGGATGTTCCTTTTTGGGTTTTACTTTGAGAGTTCCTTCTCGCTCAGAGGCATGACTATTCAAGGGTTGTGAATTTTAAAAATTGCAGATTAAATTCTGAGTTTCACACATGAATATTTAAACAGAGTAATATACTCTGTTCTTTCTGTAAGGTCCCATTTTTAATCATTAATGCCTGTTCTTCTGAGCAAATAAACCCCATATATGAGATTTGTATGCATTTTTAAAAAAAGATAGTTCTCTGGGACAAGTTCCAATATGACAATATTCTGTTATGAATATTTATGGACACATCAAAATTGGTGAATACTGAATTTGCTGATAGGAACTGTGGAAGGTTTGTTTTCTCTTTTACTTTCCTTTTGAAAGAGACTGAGAAATTCTTTGCAAATTGGGTCAAGTTCAGTACCTAATTCTGGTCAAAATGTATCTTTTGGGTTTTTTTGGTTAAAAAAAAATTCAGCTTTCAAAGTTTCAAACTTTTTTGATTGAAAGCAATTTTTGCATGCATAATGTATCCAAATTGAAAAAAAAAAATTCCCAAACTTCTGACAGCTTTGAATAAAATGAAACAAAATGAAATATTTCCTTTATGGCAAAGGTTTTATGTGAATGAAAATGAAATTTGAGAATTTTTTTTTTAACATAAGAGTTACATTGCCTGTTGCACATTAGTAGCAGAATACAGATCAATGTGGTTGTATTGGCATTTTTACCAGGTTGTAATGGTTGAAATTTTCATCCAGATGCACCACAATTCTTTGTTAGACTTGTGAGGAGAACAGTTCTTTGAGGAAAACAATTGTGTTGAGGGTGGTGACCTGGACACAGGTTGCCCAGAAAAGTTGTGGATGCTGCATCCCTGGAAGTGTTCAAGGCCAGGTTGGATGGAGCTCTGAGCAACTTGATCTGGTGGAAGTGTCCATGGCAGGGAGTTGGAACTGCAAGGTCTTTAAGGTTCCTCCCAGCCCGAACCAGTCTGTAATTCAGTGACGGGACATATATCACAGTACTTTAAGGAAAACACCATCTCTTGCGTTTGGCTCGTGGCTGTGGCAGCATTTGTTCTCCCTGTGCCACACGTGTGCCAGCGCTGTGGCTTATCTGAAAGCAGGAAACAAACTCATATGGCTTTGATCCCTTGCAGTAGAAGGGCTGCTCTTTTTGTTCTGCTCCAAAACGGGAGTTACTTTTCAAGCAATTAAAAGCATGCCAGGGTTAGGAATAATTTTGTTGCCAAATGGTTGATGAAGTCTAGATCCTGAGTGGCACCAGAGATCCAGGATTTAAAAAAACCTGTTTGTAAACAGTAGTTTGTTTTTTTTTTTTTTTTAACCCTCTTTTCTGCCTTACTTTCTTCAGTACAAGAATGTCACTTGACATGGGCTCTTGTTTAGAACTTCTGCTTTCAAAGGAAGCAGTGGTTTTACTACATGCTCTCTTTGAAGGGATGAGCACAACAGTTGGTGACTACACGCCATTTTCTTTGCCTTCACTTTCTGCAGTGCTGATTCTTTCTGCTAAGGATGGCTTGGAAATGGGCAGCTCTGGCTGTGCTCCTTTTCTTCCCAGTCAATCTGGTTGAAGGTAAGTGAGAAAGATCCAAAACTACATGTAGCACTGCTTGGTTATTTCCAACTTGCCTTTCAGGACACTGAAACTTCATAGTACACCAGAGCAAACTTTGCCTATTGTTTAGTGGGAATGCAAAAGAATAATGTCACCTCAGCTGGCAAAATAATTGTGTGCCTTGCAGAGTGACACAGTATGATAAATCTGATAGGAATCCAACACTGGCCATCTGTTCACCTGGGACAATAGCAGGAGAGCTATGATTTCTGGAATAAAAGGGATCCACAAATGTCCCTTACTAAACTACTGCTCCAAGGGGACTTGGTTTTAACTGTGCCACAGGTGTACGTTCCACAACTATCCCAGGTTTTACTGTCACTTGAAGCAAGGCACCTAATTCAGGAACAAAATAAAGTTTTTAAAAGTAGTTTTCTTTCCCTTAAGAGTGAATTTTGCAACCCCCCATCAATTTTTCAAAGCTGGTATTAAAGTGATAGTGATGCCTTTTCTTGGTCTTAAAATCAAGAGTCAAACATGGTAGAAGGGGAAAAGGGATTTTATCTTGGTATTTATTTTAAGGATCCTTAGGCACACCACGTCCAGGTGGAATGCACCTCCATGCACACCCCAATGCACACCTGGTGCCCCCGACCAAAGATCTGGTATAACATTAGAGGTGTTACTAATTAGCACATCTATCAAAGATTCCCCAATGAGAGGCTCAAGTGAGCCCCCCCCCTCCCCAAGGAACCTTCCCCTGGATGGTTCTATCTCAGTTTACAAAATGTGTTCTGGAGAGGACCTTAGGGTCTGGGCACACTGATCCCTCACTACGAAGCTTCTAAAATGTTCAGTCTCCCAGCTTGACAAACAAGTCCAAGGATGTAGGCAAAAAGCACCAAGAATAGAGAAGTTGTAAAAAGGTATAAAGGGGTATAAAAGAAAAGGTAAAAAATCATCAAGGCATCAATAGAAATTTGTTGCCTAAAAAAAAAAAGGTGGAGCATCACTGTCCACAGCAAAAAGGCATCATCTCCAGTGCACTTCCAAACTTCAGGAAGGTGGATCTGGAAGCTGAATACTAAAATGGTATGCCAAAGTTGCCAGTACAGTCAGAAAGTGTATTCTTAAGGGTGATGAAGCCAAGAGTTTCCTGTGCTTTCATGAAAGCTGTAGCATCATTTTTATGGCTTTTTTTATCATCTTATGCAGCTCACAACAGGGTGAGTGTTGAGGCTGGCCGTGAAGCTGTGCTGAGTTGCCCCAACATCTCCAAGGCATCTTTGCTGCTGATGACGTGGAAGAGGAATTGCAGCAGCTGCTGCTTGCTAGCCTATAGAAGTGATTACAATGAGACAAGCAAGGAGAACTGCAGTGAGAGGATCACGTGGAAATATTCACCTGCCAGTGACCCTGCGCTTCGTATTTACCCTGTGAACCTCGGGGATGAGGGGAATTACATCTGTGACACTGTCAGCAGTGAAGGGAATTTTCGTTTTCTCTTTTCTCTGACTGTGATAGGTAAGACTGCATCACTAAAACAAAAATTAGTCTCTTTGCAACATAGGCAGGAACAAAAGAATATTAGGAAGCATAATGAATACATCAGGTCACCTTTATCATACAGTCAGGTAAACTGTATCTAGGTTTCCATAAGTTTAAAAAGAAAACAACACAAGAAGACTTTATGTTTTGGCCATATTAGTTAAGCCATCTCAATATAACTAAAAATTATGGGGAATGAATTTAGGAACTCTGTAATTGCTATTATTAATTTTAGTAACTTGATTTTTTCTGGTTTTTTTTTTGGTTGTGTGTTTTTACATGGCTTTTTGTTTTAGTTTGTTTTGGTTTTGGATTTTGTCTTGTTGTTCCCTGAAAATCTTGCCTTTCTGATGAAGGCCTAAGTGTTGTGCAAGCCTTTTCCCTGTTTTGCCAAATGCAGAATATGAGTTGTTGGACTTCAAGCAGAATAGTTTTGTCCAATTTCTCTTTTATTTCCCTGCTATCAAATTTTGGATTCTACGTACCCAAACTCCTATTTTACCTGAAGCTTCAGCAATCTGCCTTTTAATCAGTCAAGCTGTAAATCTTAACTTAATCCGCCCCTCTCTGTCATCACATCTCCTGCTAATCTGTCATCACCTTTTGGAAAACAGGAGAAAGCAGTACTTTAGATGTAGCCTGCTAGTTTTTGAGGTGTCCACTTTGGGTTTTTGATGTATTGTTTTTCCTTAAAGCTGTGCTAATATTTCAAATGATTTTAAAAATCTCACAAATTGGTCATACAAACTAAAAAAATACCACCTGTTTTTCAGTTTCTCAGTTGGTGATTTTATACTAAAAATGAAACAGAAATAGAAGCTATGATAGAAATGACGGCTTTTAAAAATTTCTTCTCTAGTCCCTCCTACGGTGACCCTGATCCTTGACAAGAGCAGGGTGGCTGTCTGTCAAGCATCTGCAGGAAAGCCAGCTGCTGACATCTCCTGGGTCCCTGAAAGCAATCACAGCTCTGTGGAAGAATTCCATCACCCCAATGGAACGGTGACCAGAGTGAGCTACTTCAACTGGGCCAGCAGCTCATTTCCCTCAGTCACCTGCCTGGTCACCCACCCAGCCATGAACCAGACTCTGCTCATGGACCTGACTGATGCCTCCATGAAACGGGATGAGGAGCCACAGCAGACGCTCCGTGAGCTTTTATTATTTTATTCTCCTCATAAACTAACCAGAGACATCAGAGATAACACAAGCTCATGCTGCAGGCAAAAACCTGAGACTTCCTGGTTACAGAATATTCTTAAAAGCTGCTCAGCCAATAGCAGTTGTTCTAGAGGTTACAGACAGCTGTTTCAACCTATCTTCTACATTGCATGTGCACTTGTTAAAACAATACTTGCTTGTTTTATACCTTATACAACAGTGCATAATATTCCATTATTAAGCTTAACTTTATCATCTCTTGCTAAGCATATTTTTTGCAACTTCTAAGAGTTCTCTCAGCTAGGCCTAAAACCGTGGCTTTTTGTTCTCTTGTCCTTGTCCTACTGTATAATTGTATCTTCTTTAATATTTTCTCAGGTGAAGCTGTTTCCTAAAATCTTTCTGCTTTCTTCTTAAAGCCTGCTTTTTGTTTCTCACCCTTCGAAATCCCTTTACCTTTTTCTATATTTCCTACACCTGACACGTAAATAATGTTATTCTGTGCTTGCTCTTCATCATGCCTTGGGGTCCTCTGTGTTGTTCTGTCCAGCTGTTCCCACTAAATGCTGGGGCCCTGGAGCTCCGTTAGTGTGGTTATAAGGTGGAATATTAGTGCATGTTGAGAGAGAAGTTAATAATTTTGAGTTAGTTGAAACCAGATGCATGGAGAAACTTTCAGCGTGTTTTTCTTTCAATTCCTGTACTGTTTTACAAGAATTCCTTCTTCTGCTTTCAGTGCCAGGTGCCCTCCCAGCTGCTATATTGCTGCCCCTCTTCAATGAGACAGGGAGAAAAATACAATGGAAAGCTCGTGGGTCAAGGTGAAGACAGGGAGAGATCACTCACCACTTACTGTCACAGGCAAAAGAGATTTGAGAGAAAGTAATTTCTTGTGACTCAAATCAGAGTAGGACAGCAAGAAACAAGAACCAATCTAAAAGTGCCTTCCCCCCAACCTTTTGTCCAGCTTTTCCACAGTAGTGATGGTCTGGAGAAAATTTCCTTGGAGAATGTCTGTCTGTGACTTACAAATGTTCCAAAGGTAGTAAAGGGTAAATTCAGCTTCTCCTCTGGCTGTGCTGGACCTGTTGGAAGTCTGTTGCAGTAGGATTTGTAAGAACAGCTGAGTAAGTGCTCAAATCACCAAAATACCTCAGTAGAGGCATGAAGGCCAGAAGTCAGCATAGCCTAGTCATCAATAACAGCATTTTGCAGGGTTGGCTGCTCAGTTCTGTTGGTCAGGGCTAAGAGTACTTGAAGAAAAGGAGAGTGTAAAGGCTGAGAGTTGAAAATGAAAATGTGTTTGTACACACAAATGAGTGGATGTGTGAAGCAGCTGCTTCTTGCTGGTTGGCCTCCAGACATCTCATCAGTTTCTCTCTGCTTGTTTGAGCTGTGAAAGCAGAGGATTAGCTTTTTGCTCCAGCCAAGGTAGGCAGTAACATCACAGATCTGTGGATATTGACGTCTAGCTCTGTAACTTGCTCTCTTTTCTCATCTCTCAGACACTTCCCACAGTCTTCTGTACATCCTGACAGGAGCAGCTGCAGGTGTCGTTGCTGTCATTGGTGTGACTTTGTGCTTGATTTTCAGGTGCCGAGGTGAGTCCTTCAATGAACCTGAAATATGTTACAATCCCACTGCTGACTATGTGCAGGCACAAGGACGTGCACTTTATTGCTGAGAGTGGGGTGGGAGGCAAGAGTTGAGGAAAATGTTCATATATGCATTGTCCTTTGGGGGGGTCATAATAAAATAAGGGGGTGCTAATTTAAAATAAGTTTGGAAAGAGCCATAGGTGTTATGACATTAAAGCATTACAGACACATCAGAGATTCATCCAGGATGAAAAGGGGTTCTTTTTGCGACTAGGGCAGGCTTTGAGAATTTAGATTTAGATTTTTAGATTTTAGAATTATTTTGTTTGCTCTGCATTCACTGGCACAAGATTCTATGCTTAAGAATGACAGTTCACACACTGATGACTAAACACAGATGAGCTCTGTTCCCATCAGCAGTGATAAGTTTTCCCTTGAGCAAAAGTAAGAATAGGCAAATGTACATACTTTGATATCTTTCAGGTAATTGTGCACTGGGCATATTAGATAGCTGATTTGTTTCATTTCTTAAACTAAATGCAAAACACAGCAAAACACAGCTACTAAGAAGAAGATGAACTCTACCCGACTAGAAACCAGGACATTCAGCATGACCAAATGTTTCAACTAAGGGAAAAACAAAACAAGAGAGTGTTAAAGAGGAGGATGTAAAAAAAAAAAAAAGAAGTTAACATATGAGTGTAACTGTATTTTGAAGAAAGTCTTTCAAGAGCTGAAGGCAGCTAGAGGAGAACCCCAGATATAACATCTGTGTTATCCTGCACCATCAAACCATTCTAACTTCTTGACATCCTACTTTCAGCTCGCTGGTTATGTAAAAGGGCACGTGGCCCAGCAGAACACTTTACAGTAAGTGGGCTTTTTGCAGTTTTTGGTGTACTCTTCACTGAAACTTGTAATTGCTTTGCAACATGTCTACTCTGACAAACCTCCCATATAGCTCTGTGTGCACTTGGAGGGGCAATGAGGGACACATCATCTCTGAGGATTTCCATTGTTTGGATGGCCCCATCTTCATGTATAATCAGAGTATTTGAGCAATTGTTAAGCACTGGATAGGGAGTGGTGTAGTGTATTTCCTGCCTGTGAGTTACATTTGCAATGCTGAATTGTAGCTCTCCCAAAAATTAATATTTTCATATTTCTGCTTCACAGAGTAGTCTTAACTCAGATGTTCTGTTTAAGAATGTGTATTCTTAATGGCAGAAACCTGCTGGATTAAAGATTGGATGGAACCAGACATCCCTTTCACAATGAGGGAAAAGGGTCCACTTTGTTTCTCTATATTGGAGACAAACACAGCTATGAAACTTTTAGTTTTTAAGTGGCAGTTCATATACTTGGAAACCAGGAAACTGCAGTGATAAATCTGCCACCACAACTTTTAGTTACTCTCTAATTCCAGGGTCTTGTGATATATATTTAAGAGAATGAAAATGCACTGCTTTTTCCTCAGGGCTTCTGCCTCAATGCACATGGAAAGACCAGTTATTTCCTATTTTGTTTTCTGCTCATGATTTAATTAATGGTCATGTGCCTCATTTGTTGCAAAACAAGTCAGAGTGCTCTGAAGTTAGAATGATTACTTTCCTGATATGCTCTTGTGTGGCATTCAGGAAGATTTCATTGATGAGAGTGGGAGTTGCAGAGACCAAAGGCTTCCAAAGATTTTAGGTGCCTAAATTGGATTGTTTGTGGTCTGTATATTTTGGTTTTGTTTTTGTTTTGTTCTGTTCTGATGTTTTCAGAGAAGCTAGCATTGTTCATTTTTATTTATTTTGCTATTGATACCAATATTCCAAAATTTGTTTTCAATCATATTAAGAAAAATAACTTCAAATGCTGTCCTGCTGAGGCTTTGTGAAGGCTGTTCTTGCATCTCTCTGGCAGTTCATGTTTCACCCTCTGTGCTCTACATTTCTGCTCAGATAGCTCAGAGAAATCACTTAAAGTTCTTTTGCAACAGTAATGTTACCTACCAGGTTTCTTCTGCTCTTGCTTTTTGTTTGGGATCTATAGGAATGATGGTTCCACAAAGTTCTCCAATATCATATAATGGTACATGTTTTTCTTCCTGTCACAGAGTAAAATCTCCAAGTTCACACCCTCACGTGTGAGAAGAGATTCAGATAAGCCTCATGACTTTCCAGAGAGAACCTATGAGAATTACAGCCCAAGATCTGCTTATGTGTGCTTATAACAGTGTAGGCACCAGTAGCCAGCTCAGCTGCTAATGATACTCAGCTACTTGAACTCCTACTTCAACTATGCAGCCTCAGACCTTACCCACAAAAGCCTTTGTCTTTCCTGACTGGATGGTGGGGCAGAAAAGCCCATCTTAGTAAGTTGTTTTTATCTTTCTCTAAATATCTGTACAGATCTCAAAAAAAGTTGGAACTTCTAAGGATTGAATTAGGGAAATACCTACCATAATTTGGTTTGAAAGTGGACCGTAAGGTGTGTGCTTCATTTCCTCAAAACAATCACTGACATATTTCTGTGCCAGAGTGACAGACTGCTGGTGAAAATACAGCACTTTTCTTTCCATTTTGACAACGGGATTCTCTTTAAAGTTCTGTGCTGGAAACCAGAAAGTGACACAGGGGGACCCCAAAAGACAGAAGGTCAAAGCAATACAACTAAAAGAAAGGCAGAAATAAGAGGGTTTTAGGGTTTTTTGGTTGTTTTGTATTGTTTTGTTTTTCTGGGTAGATGGTTGCACACGGCAGTTGACAATCTAGTATTTGACATCTTTGTTTATTTCTTAATTTTTAACATATTTCTTTTTCAATTAATCTTTCTGTTTGCATTAATAATTGATGGGAAATAAAACAAATTTAATATTTTATGGGATATGAAAATGAGAAATGGCAGTGGGCCTCTTTAAAGTAAATGTGCAAATATGGAAATATTTACCTAAAGGATTTCTGTGGCTATTTGGGTAAATGTTTGTTGACCAGTTTCTGAAAAGCTGAGATCACAGCATGGTTTTAATGAGAACAGAGGTGCTAAGTTGTACAAAATGCAGGTGGTGTGCTTGTTTAAAACAACAGAAAAAACCCAACTCTTACCACACTGTTTATTTCTTCTCATCCTCATGTCCCCCAGCTGAAAAAACCTCCACAGACTGGTTGTTAATTTCAGTTTTCATTGGTCAGATCTGTCAGATGTTCCAAACACTAATGCAGCAGTAACCACACTCAAATGTGTGTTTTGAAGAGACTACTTCTGCTGGTCCTGCAGGGTCATCTCTGCTCCATTAGTGTTCTTAGGCATGAGCATCTCCCAGTGCCTTTTAATTGCACTTTGTCACTTCCAATAGACATGGATGTCTGCTGACATCACTCCAGCCTTCCATTTTAGTCAGAAAGGCATGAAGAGTGACTCTCTGCCTTAAGGAAACGGCCTACAAGAAGGCAGGGTGGCTACCATGACTGGTGGGCAAGGAAAGCCTTTCCTGTGGTGTTTAATGTCAGTGATGGGTCACTCTCAGAGCTGTGTGCAGCTTCATCATGCCTTCTGTGGGGAGGGAGAAGCACTTTTTCACGTGTAAAACATCTGGGAGAAATAAGTGACAGCTTGGAATTAGTGCAAATAGGTTTGAAATGATGCTAGACAGGAAAAGTGTTTTGTAGCGCCAGTGAAATCTGCAGCAGTGCCTTAGTCCAAGGCACTGTTGAGGGGTTACTTGTGACTGGAAGCTTCTGAAACAGAGGGAAGATTTCTTGTTGCTTAAGGCTACAAGACCTGCTTAAGATCTGCCCAGTCAGGTCTAAAACTGGGTTTCTGGGCTGGTGTTGCTCAGAGTGGTAAGTGAGCATGGACTGTTTTTACACACAGCTACAGCAGTCTGTGCCTTTTTCAGAAGCTGGATCACTGCAGCCAGACCAAAGGATGACAGGGCTGTTAAAATTAAGAGAGTTAGGCTGTGGAGCAGTGTGCTTTTGGGAATCAGAGTGCATGTGTGCTGTGGTTATAAGGGTGTAATGTAAGACCTTTTCATAATCCCTTTGCACCAAGGGAAATGTTGAAGGGTGAGATCTAATGGAGACAGAAAAAACAGAACGTGGACAGGGAGATGATGGTGTGGGGAGGAAAAGGTCTCTGAAAGAGCATCACTGTGATAATTTGCCCTGGCTGAAAACTATGGTTTTCATGCTCACAGCTTTATATTCATCTTTAATTTGTATGTGGTGGAATTGTTCCAGTCACCTGCAAGGTGTCAGCACTTCCATTAACCCAGAAATTCTGAGCAGACTTCGTGCTGAAACGAGGTGCTCTGGAAATGACATAGGTCCATTCACACTGCAGGTACCTGGTGAAATGGGCTCTCCTGTCAGTCCCACAGCTCCTAGTGGCCATGTGGGCTATGGTTTGCCTGATTTCTTATTTCTGGAATGGCCCTAGAGCCAGTCCTGCTGCAACCTTGCAGAAAATTACCTTACAGCATTAAAATCAGTTTTTGATCATAACCTGTTTACTGCCAACAAAAAGCTTGAGTTAGCAATGCACAGCTCAGGGGAACTCACATGTTGCAAGCTTTAAAAGGTCTCAGCTGCCTAACTGTTGTATCTTCCTTTTGCAATAGAATTGGCCCTCGTGCTTTTCAGGCTTGTTGCGTATGATTAATGAAACTTATTAGGCCAGAGAGAATAATGTGGCTGTGGGTATGGTTGAAAGAAAGGCTGGGACATCAGTAAAGCTTCTGTAGGTACTTCCACTGTTGTCTGTAAGTGGTGAGGGTTTTGTCATACGGGGAGCTCCAAGTGTGAGCTTTGATGGTTTCCTCTCTGCCTGCCACCATTGGAGCCATGTGTGCCCTGCTTCTTGGGCTGATGAGCTGACCTGTTGAGAACTTTGAGAATGAGAAATAAATCACTTGTCATGCTGCTTTTGCACAGGACAGGCAGCTTGGTGTAACCCAAAAAACAATTGGTCTCTTACAAGAATTTGGTCTCAAAAATAAGCAACTTGAGAATGTTTTCGTGAGCATATTTATCATGCTTTTTTCTCCCTTAATTATAAGAACACTTTTGGTGACTCTACACTGTTTTTATTTGCTCTGAAAGCAAATTTAAGCAAGGCAGGTATTTTAGACTGCCAAAATGGCCTTGCCAAAATGTGCAGGAAAATGCTGACTGTTTGTTGAATAATCATTGTGAGAGAGCTACTAAAAAGTGATGCGAATTGGAGTGAGATATTTGCACATTGTCACAAGAAAAAAAATTTTAAAAAAGCCTGGGAGCATGACACTGCTGTTTCAGACTGACTGTTTAGTCAAATGCACAGTTGACTGAATGTCACTTGAGCTTTTTAGCACCAGATGTGATTATAGATGAAAATGCTCCTGTTTATTGTGTGGATTTTCACTCACATTGTTCATAGGACACTCTTTGTAATAATGATGATGTCTGCTTTCTGATTAATCTATGAACAATTTATCTTCTGGAAATAGCAGGTGTTGTAATGCCTCTTTCTCTCCACTGAATATGGAAAAAAATGGTGACAAAGCGTTATATTTAGAGCCTCATAAATTGGAATGTGACTTCAGATTACGAACAATATTTGTTTAAAATCACAAATTTCAACACCAGGATTGAAATGCAGAAGGTAAATAATTTTTTTACAGGCTTTGGAAATGGGGCAAATATCCAAAGGGTACTTGCCAATTCAGTGAAGAGTTCTGTTTCCTAAGTTGGAAACTGCAGCTGTAAGTTTTGTCTAACATTCTTGGCATCAATTTGTCACAGATTTTCTTCTCTGATGAGAAAATAATGCTTTCCTAGGTTCTCCTCTGATAATTGTAACACCTGTGATGTCTTTGCGACCTGGTCTTTCTGTCTTTGTGCAGTCTTGGCTGTTAATGGTAACTTCTCAGCCATTTGATTTTGTGTCACAATCTGTATGCACCTGTCATGTGCTGGAGGCAGTGAAGAGCTCAGGAATTAACCAAGTGGGACTTGTTCTACATTTGCTATCACTTCTCTGTCCTGCAATAGTTTGTGCTCGTGCTCTTAATGGTGCTTCTTTATCAAGTAGCCACTTTTCTCTTTTTCTTCCACAATCTTCTCATACACTAGTTTTCTCAGTTTATTGACTTCTATCTTCTCTAAGTACGTCATTCTCTAGTTTTATTTCCTTCTCTTTTTGGCATCAAATACAATTTTATTCTTCATTTCTTTGTTGCCTTTTGTGTGTGTGCAACAAGAGGTTTCAAATTGTGACTTGTTTTGGAATTTTTTTAGTGCTTTTCACTGAACTTCTCGATAGAGACATACTTACTCCAGGTCTCCTTTGTTTGTTTGTTTGTTTTTTGCCAATACATAATAGAAAATTAATCACTCTTGACAATAAGCATCTTCTGTGCTTAGACTTCTGCATGTCTAAGGTCACTCACCAAATTCAAATGCATAATATGCAGCATTTTATTTGTTCTTGGCTGACACCTGTCTTTCAGAATCATAGACTTGTTAAGGTTGGAAATAACTTCTAAGATCATCAAGTCCAACCATTAACCCAGCACCATCATGGTCACCATTAAACCGTGTCCCTCAGTGACACGCTTACATGTTTCTGAACACACCCTGGGATGGTGATTCTACCAGTTCTCCGGCAGCCTGTTACAATGCCCAGCCAGCTTCTCAGTGAGGAAACTTCTCCGAATATCTGATACACTCTATGGCACCTGTGAGGAAGAGGACTGAGAAGAACATGAGAGGAACAACACTGCAGACACCCAGGTCAGTGCAGAAGGAGGGGCAGGAGGTGCTCCAGGTGCCAGAGCTGAGATTACCCTGCAGCCCATGGCGAGACCATGGTGAAGCAGCCATGCCCTTGCAGCCCATGGGGATCCATGCAGGAGCAGATTCCCCCCTGCAGCCCATGAAGATCCCAGGCTGGAGCAGACTCCTGGCAGGAGCTGGGAGCCTGGAGAGGAGCCCAGGCAGGAGCAGGTTTTCTGGCATGACCTGTGACCCTGTGGGTCACAGTTTGTTCCTGAAGGACTGCATCCCATGGAAAGGACCCATGCTGGAACAGTTCATGAAGAATTGCAGCCTGTGGGAAGGGCCCGCCTTGGAGCAGGTTGTGAAGGACTCTATCCCATGGTAAGGAACTCACTGGAGCAGAGGAATCATGTAAAGAAGGAGTGGCAGAGGTGAAGAGGTATGAACTGACCCCCAAACCCCAGCTGGGACTGTGGAGTTTGAGGTAAATCTGTGAAGAAGAGGGACTGGGGGAAAAGGTGGCTTTAATTATTTTGTTATATCTCACTATCCTCCTCTGTTAATCATTGGTAATAAATGAACTTCCTCAAATCACATCTGCTTTGTCCACGACACAAACCAGTGAGTGATCTCCCTGTTCTTATCTTGACCTGTGAACTTTTCCATCATATTTTCTCCCCCTGTCCTGCTGAGGAGGGGGAGTGAGAGAGTGTCTGGCTGGGCAGGTGGCAGCCAGCCAAGGTCAATGCACCAGGCAAGGCTTAGTCACCAGCAGAGCTATAATGGGAAAGAGGATGCTGTAAACATCAGATTCCACATTATTAAGGCATTTTTATGCCGATGCTCCCTCCCTAGGTCTTCTGACTTTAATCTCATCACTGTGTACTGAGCTCCGAAAATTTCATTTCCACTCATTCTATTCTCTCAGCTGTCAATAAGTACTGCTGAGCAAACAAGGCTAAGTGCTTTTGGGATTGATTTTTGTCTCACTTCTGCCACAGTCCAACAGAGTTTATATTGTCATATCATAATGTTCATATCTAGCTGTGCTGTCCTTTTAGATTTCCATGTGCATCTGAAAAAGAAACCATGGACAACCCCCCCTGAAAACGTTTCTGTGTTAGATTTATGATCTCTGAAGAATACAACCGCCTCTTCTGTGCAAAACATGTGGCCACATGCATCAGAACAACGTGCTTAGTACATAAATGTCTGGTAGCTCACTCCATCTCCTGTGTGGAATAAGCAGATGAGCGAGTCAGCAACTGAAAAGCTCTGGTCTGGCTGCTCATCTTTTTGTGCAACTTGCTTGAAATATTCAAATGAGGAAGATTAGAATCCAACAGCACCAGCCAGTGTGTTGTTAGGCCTGCCTCCTCAACCAGGCAAGTTAGTGCCTGCAAAGCTGTGATACCTTCAGGAGCACTCCAGGTCTGAATTATCTACCAGCTACACCTAGGAGCATGTCCTTCATCATTGTCATTCTTGGGTAATCAACAGTGGCTGCCAATTTCATGCTGCTATAGATAGCAAAAATAAAAATGTACACCTCTATGCAAGCATCTCGATTCATAGGAACATTGCTCTGTGTGTGTGCGAAACTGCGAATATACACAGGAAAAGTTGTGGGTGTTTTCCTTGAGAAATTAATTTCTTAATAATTTCCCATCAACAGAATATCTCATTATATATAAATGTTGTGAAAGACCTTATAAGACAGATAGACACATGAGGGATAAAATGAAAAGTTGCTGTGGAAACCATAACCTGAAATAAATCTTTCTTCTGTGCACTCAAAATCCCAGTCTTTGTTTTCTATTAGAATATTGTTTGCATATAATTTTTCTCTTTTAGAAAGAATCTGAATTTCTGATACACAAATGGGAAATCCCATCTTGACGGTGACTGTAAAGTGCATCTCAGACGAATGGATTTTTTTTTCCTTTCCTGTGAGTATTTTAAGCCTTTCTCTTGTCCTGGTGTCAGGTGTAAGGCAGAAAAGAAATGTAATCCCTGCTGCCCACCTCTGACCAGCCGCAGCAGCTTGGAACTGATGATATTAATGTTTTCATTTGAGCTAATTTGGGTGTAGGAGACAGCTTGGGGTAGGGTATACAGGAGAGAATAAGAAACAATATAGAAGAATCTAAGGCACAGAGGAAATGTTTTGCTAAACACAAAACATTCTTTAGCTCTCAGCTTGCAGCTGTCACCATCCCTCTGTAGCATGTTCTTAGAAAAACACATTTCAAATAGGGCCTGTCAAACAAGCAAAAAGAGATTTGAGCTCTGGCATCGAGAGGCTGGATCACACCAAAGCTGGTGTCCACGTTCTGTCCTTGGGACTCTCCCCTAGCTGTTGTTTTCTGCAGTCATCTGTTGGCAGATGCATTCACACTGTGTTAGCCTGGGTCAGGAATGTGCTTTTGAAAAGAAACTCCTGGTGGTCCCGTGCTTGCTGTGCTGGGCTGGTATTGTCCAGCAGCCTTGGAGCACACAGCAAACGCTGCATCTTTTCTGCAGCACCCCGGGGGTTCACCTAATGCTCTCCAGCTGCTCATGGGTGTTCAGCTTACGGATCAGAACAGAGCTAGCCCAAAATAAAATCCTCCAACCCGTGCTGTGCTCTGTCAAATCACTCCTGCTGAGCTACGCAGCTGATGAGATAAACTTAGCTTTTGTTAAACAAGCTCTTCCTGCAGTGTGATTTTTTTTTTAATCTGTTTTGTATGCAAGAAATAACTTCAGCATCAGCTCCAAGAAAGCACTGAAAAATACTGATTTGCAGTGCTCATGTATTGAAGATCTTTCTTGATCACACAAAGGATGTGCATGGAAAAGATGGGGCCAAATACTGAGTGTGCTCCTGTGATTTTCAGTCTAGCAAAAAAGCACTGGGGACTGATTCTTGACCACCTAAAACTGGATTGCTTGGCAAGACAACATAGGAGCCATGGCTGCATGCAGGCATTACTGCTGGCTAAACCTCACTTTTTCTTCACAAATGCTGGAATATTACAAAGCATGATTTAATATCAATCTGCACAATGATTTGCACATGCATTAGTCCCGTTTCACTTATTCGGTAGTTAAACATATAAAAATATACACATATAAAAAACTGGCATAGAATTTCTACTGTTATTGCACAACAGCTCACATTTGAAAAGTCATTGTGCTTAAGTGCCAGTGAAGAATTAGCATATCTGTAAAAAAAAACCAAAAACAAACAATGGAGGATGTGTGTGATAAAAAGAATGTGTAAAAAGCCAAATTCTTGGAATATATCTATTAGATGCAATGTCAGGGCCAGTCCCATATCTGGAGTTCACCTTCAGCAAACATTTTAGATACAGACACTGCATGATGGGCAGGCAATTCTTTTGCCCTTCCAGTTTTAGCACCACCAATATAGAGCTTGGCCTGATAGAGTTAGAGGGAACTGGCTCTGAATCAGTACTTGAATGCCCCTGTGGTGCCTTACGCCCTGCCCATGGCAGAGGGCTTGGAACCAGATGGACTTTGGGGTCCCCATCCAACCCAAACCATTCTGTGATTCTATGATTTGAATGAGGAGTTGTGAAACAAGCCCAGATATTGTGAAACCCATCTCTTTTTCAGGAACACAGAAGTGACATTCTGGAGATGGCTTGAGACTGTTTTAACTTTATATAATATTTTACAGGATGACTCAACTTGGCCAGAAGAGAAAAAGATCATAGAAAAGCACAGCTTATCTTACCCTTTGAACACCTTGCTCAGCTTCTTACAGTCAAGGGTTTAGGACTTCATGAGATGGAGGTTACATTTGAATCATCTCTTAACAGCCACTGATAAACCTGCCCTCCATAATAATTTCACCCTCTTTTAAACTTTTTTAAACTGCAGCAATGAGTACCACAAATTTAATTATGTTCTGTGAAAAAATATTTATGTTGGTGGTTGAAACCCACTTCTTGGTAGTTAAATGCTGAGAGGAGGAAGCATTACTGTGGTGAATCTGAGGAAAACAATCAACAAGAACCAAAAGACACAGAAGCGGCAAAGAAGAGGAGCAAAGGACCTCTCTCCAAAAGAGAGGCAAGAGTCAGGAAGAAGGATAGTAGGGAGAAGGACAGTAGGGAGAAGACCTCAAAGATTCCCACCTGCCCTCAAAGAGGGCACAACCAGGAGGGTGAACAACCCTGGCTGAGGAAAAATTGGTCAGGTTTTCACTGGTGAGTGGGAGACTCATGAACCACATCATTGATGAAGGACTAGGACAGGGTGTTGAGGCTGAAAAAGATTCTGAGGGTCATGGGAAGGATCAACAGTGGATTTTTCCCTGTTAAAACAAGTGTCAGTGCCTGAAAAGAAAAAAAAAATACTGTGTGAAAGTGATATTCAAGAAAGACTTGGTCTAGGTGAGCTTTGGTAAAATGCTTCGAAAGGAAGGACAGAAAAGTTCCTGCAGATCAGTGCAGTCAGTTCAAGGAGTGTGGTTAGAAGGAAAAGCCATGCAAAGGGGATTCATCTGAGGGTAAACAGTGCTGCAGACACAGCTCCTGTGATCACGCTTAAGAAGGCTTGTGAGAAGCAATCTAAATTAAGAAATGAATAAAATTGTTTGGGAAAGTAGTGAAATCTTTACAGCTATTTTTATAATACAAGGAGAAGGGGGAAAGTGAATAAAACTGCTGCCAACTGTAGTAAAGTAGGCAATATCAAATTATTTACTTTTATATGGCTAGAAAGTATGGTCAGTAGGAGACAACAGATATGGTATTCGCAGCAAGTGTTTATTGCAGGTGTTGCTAGAGCAGGAAACTGAATATCATCAACTACATCAACTACATCGAGGTGGAAGGGCAGCAGTGATTATTGCATGACAGGAGCAATCATGTTGGAAATAGGCTGTAGAGAAATGAAAGAATAATGATTTTAAAGGTGTTGGAGGAGCAGAAACATGTTTTAAAGATGTTAAGAAAAAAGTGTGGTAATGTGGATAATGTAGATTAGTTTTGATCAAAATTATTCTGGGAAAAGATGTCAGAGGAGGCCCTCCTGGGATAGACCGGGAAGCTGAATTTGGATGCAAACAAAGAATTACTGAATGCTTTTAGAGAGTGAAATACTCCAGAGATTTGTGTCACAGGAAATTTTCTGAGTCATCCAGACTGAAAACCATTAGCAATCATATGCCATGGGAGTGACAACAGAGCATTTATTTAACTCCACAGTCAATGAAACAGGGGCTGATATGACTTAAAACTTTGTTTTTGTGACTAACAACAACAACTTAGGGGAGATAGTTGTAGAAAAAAACCCTTGAGTGAGCAAGTGAGGTTGATTCAGTAGATGTGACCTGGAACATGGGCATGTGATCTTAGTTTAAAAAAGGTAAAATTGTGCATAACTGGAGGGAACTAAATTGTGAAGAAGGGTCCAAAAAGCTGAAGATTTAATTTAAATGAAGCCAGGAATTTCTTTATGTTAAAGACGCAGAGATGCTGGAGACCTCTCTTCTAAACCAAAGGAAACATCAGCTTAGCCAGCTCTGGAAATAAGGGTAAATTCTATTGAAATGGACATTAGGAACACAGGGAAACCCTGCAAGGATGGGGAAAAGTGGTTGTCCTGCAAAAAGGCCTATCTTAAGGATCAAGAAGGAGAATTTCAAGATTTTCTCAGGGAGAAAATGGGGATTGCCAACAGCTGTGCAATTGCACAGCTGGTCTTGCAAAATACCTTTAATTGCTAAGCAGGGTGCTGGGTAAGTTTTGGGCAAGCAAAACTGTGGTGGGAGCAGCCTTGGGCCCCAAAGCTCTCATTGTATTCTTGCAGTTTGGGAGAGTCAGAGGACCTTGTGGTGTTTGGAGTCATGCACAACCAGTGCTCTGTGAGTAGAAAAAGGGGGTGTGGGGGTAAGAAATGTTCGAGAAACATTTGGAGTTTTTTTCTGTAAGGAGGGGAGCATTTTGGTCCAAGTTTGCTTTTGGTACCTGGCAAGGTGGGCCATGCCAGGGTTCTGTGTTGGCCCAGACACGCCTGTGGTATGAAGCATCTGTTTGAGGCAGAAGGGGCTTGGTATGAGCAGTAAAAAGCCTTGAGAAGTAATATTGACAAAGTCTTTTATTGCAAAGTGTTAGGAAATTTTAATTATCAGTCTTGTCGCTAATTTGATGTGTGATGGCTTCACATCAGAGGATTCAGCAGGTGTTTGGGCAGGGATGGAAATGAATCTGTGTTGATGCAAGGTAGACATTCAGGATGCTTCCTGTGTGTTTGTGTCCATAAAAATATGTGGGGGGCTAAATGGACACACCAAAAATCACCACCTGCCTAAGGAGGATATACCCCTCCTTAGATCCTGTGGTGGCTGTGTCTGGATCAGAAAACTGCTGAGTATGGGAAGAGCTTGACATTTGCTTGATATTTGGAAGATCACACCCCTTCCTCAGGGTACCAAGTGGCAGCCTGAGGAGTCTGTGTGATATTGAATGGACAGAGTGAAAATTTGTGGACTTGCACACAAATCTGCTTAGCTTTTTTTTTTACTGGCTTAATGCAAAATTTCATCTTGTGAAGTAATTTTTCACTTTCCAGAATCTCTGAAAACCTAAGCTGACTACAGCCTTGTTTGTTTCCACTGATTATCCACAGAGTCTCTGATGGGTTTTGCTTTGTTTTACCTTAAAATCCTACTTGTTGGAGTCCCAGTTTTAGTGTTTGTCTTACTCTGTGTTCCTGGATTTTAAAATGACTGAAAACCCAGTGGAGCTGACACCACAGCTGTTAATGGCAAATTAAGCAAATTTCAGTTGTACTATTTTCTGAAGCCCCAGCCATGGCTTCAAAGAGTAAGGGTTAACAGTAAAGAGACTAGCTAAAAATAATAAATTTCTATATTCTTTCAACAAATCTCTATTCTAGACCCTGCATTTTTATGTCAAAGGACCTCCCTTGCTTGTTTCCGGAGTTTAACATGTTACAGAATTTAAAAATTATATAATGCAGCCCAAGGAGAGAATCAAACAATGTGTTAGTGAGTGAGGAGACTTGGGTTTGATTCTTTGTAGCTGTTTTCTCTTCTGATCTTGGGCAAGTAGTTTCTCTTTCTCTGTCTCTCTCTGGTATGATCTTTTATCTCTAACTGAGGACACAGAACAAAGGAAACTTTCTTGTTTATCCTGCAGATGCATTATTTTAATTACTGTAAAAGACAATGAAGAGCTCAGACAGTAAAACATGGAGATTGTGTTAAACACAATAGAAGAAAAAAACCCCAAAGCTGCTCTGAGGCTCCTGACTTAAGGCTGGATTGTTTAAATATTTCTATCAGTTTGTTGTGCCCTTTGTGAACACGGGAAGTGAGGACACCAACAACATCTGCACCTTACCGGGTTAGAGATCCAAACTCTGCTGCCAACTCAAACCCCTTGGTCTTACTTTTACAAATGTCTTTTCAACTGTTAATCTCTGATATTGAAAAAGACTGCAGAAAACCCACCCACCTGTGAAATCGAAGTGTAGGATGAAATGGCTTTTTCTGGTTTTGAGGTTTTTTTGTTGTTGTTGATGCTGTTACTAAAGTAGAAAATAAGGCACTTGATGAATTGCTCCTTGTCCTACTTGAGTTTTGTGCCTAGATTGTTACAGCTTGGGCTTATTAACATGTTTAACCAGCTTAGAAAAGGAGATGAGTTGATCAGCAAGGAAATGGCACATCACATTGATCTTCCATAGCTATTGAGACTGTCCACAAATGGCACTGCATGATACCTTTGGATTTGATGAACTTCAGGCAGAAGCAGCCTGGAAGGAAGGAAATTCCCTCTAATCTCTGGGCAAAAGAGGACAGGAAAACCTGTTGGTTGATAGTGCTGTCATTCGGATGAATGTCTAGTTTATTGTCAGTTTATTTCTTTTTTTTTT
>VXAC01007106.1:337257-443372 GCA_013399225.1 Rhipidura dahli | reverse complement strand
TTTTTTTTTTTTTTGCCTCTGGTGTTTTTACCCCTCAAGATCTCAGTACATGCAGTTCCCTAGCCTTGCTGGCTGTGCATGGCTGGTGCTGACCAGGGTTGTCACAGCAGCCTTGGATAAGGATCATGTGTGCTCAGCTGTACTGACCCTGCGTGGGATGGAGATGGCAAAACCACCTCCTCTCCCTCTCTCAGCTCTGGGAGGTGCCAGGCAGCTCCAAAGTCAACTGGCACTCTTGTGAGTTGGATCTGAGCTGTGATGAGTTCAAGCAAGTTTATTTCAAGGCTGCCTGGCTCTCTAAGGAGAAAACTGCTCAGTCTTTCTCTCTCCCTGTTCTTCTCCTCCTTCCCCTTTCCTGATTTGCTTTTCTCCACAGCTCTCATTTTCATCCCTCAGTCAGTAGTGTGTGATTCCTTTTGCAGTTAACAAAGGGACTTCTCCCTTCCCCTCCTTTTCCCTCCCCTCTCCTCCTATCCTCCACCCCAGGACCTCGGGATGAGGTGCTGGCTCCCTATTTCCCTTAGCTTTTGGTTTTCTAACTGTAAAAATGAGATAAGACCTACCTGAGATAATTAATTAATTAGTATCTCTTCCACGCTTTGAAAGCCAGATGAGAGAAATACTTGTCAAAATGCAGAAGGCCATCAATGAATGAGGTTAGAAACAGTCCAATAGTAACATAACTTACATTTATGTGTGTGAAAAATGAAGCCATGCTTAGCTGTTGTAGATATATCTGGCTTAGGAAACTGTTTTGTGTTCCAAATTATCGCAGTTTACTGGCTGTCAAAGTACATGTGGAAGACAAATCCCCAACCTGAAAACACTTAGCTTGAATTTTTCTTATCTTAAATTCCAGTATTTTTGCATATGGCTAAGCTGATTGATCACCTCAAGCTTCAGAGAAGAACTTTTTGATGACAGGGGATGCAAGCCCTGTATTGACCACAGCTGTTGAGGTAATTCAAAAGGATTTGTTAATGACTGGCATTCTCCTTGAAGGGATCTTTTTTGTGTTGTTTGGTTGGGGAGCAGTGCTGCTCTGTGTTGAAGCCCGACAGGCCATGACTCAGTTCAAGCTGTCTCCAAAGTAAAAGATGAATGTGAAAGTTTTTTGGTTTTCGGTTTTTTTTTTTTTTTTTTCCCCTGTGGATACAGGCACAGCTTTACTGCTGCTGGTTAGTGGTGTGTGTTTGTGGGGCAACCACCTTCTAGTGACTGCCAGACTAGAAACAACTGGAGTGCAAACTGGCTGACTCCTTATTTTGTGGTTGTGGACTATTTCATGCAGCGTTGTACTGTGAGAGGTGGGAAACCAGACTCAGCCAAGAGTGAGTTGCTTAGCAGACGCTTGCTGTCATACAAATTAGCCACAGCTTTTGCATCCTGGAGTGCTGCCAGCACAGAACCAGCTATTGCATTAAATGTCTACCACCAGTCATGATCTAAACCGAAAGTGAGAAGATTAATTGTTCATCTAGCATTACCGTAGCAGTTAGCACTTTTTGGGGTGTTAAACATGTTTTTCATCTTTAAACACAAACCATGAAATGCAGCTCTGAGTTTCAGATAAATGGGTGTACAGGAAGAAAAGGGAAGGCTTAATTTAGTGAGGGGAAAATAGCATGCATGTATAGGAGGTATCTTGCTTTTAGGTGGAAAGAGAGGCTAATTTTTATTAGTGCTGCCCATCTGGTGTATAGCAAGGAATACCTTCAAAACTATATTTGAAATAATTTTAGGCCTATATTATAGATAATAAAAATGATAGCATTATATTATAAACAAAAGTAGATACAATTCTTTTGAGCTGTAAGTGGATAAAAAGCAATGGCATTTGATAAGCAGCATCTTTGACTTTACACTGCCCCAATCAGGATATTTAATTCATAATTTTCATAATGCACTTTGACTAATGAAACACAGTACTTTTTCCTTGCCTCAAAATATTCCCTTCTGAAATTTTCCTGAGTTGCAGAGTTCTTATTTAAGAAGTAACTCACCTGAATGTGAAGCAAACAACTGAAATTGATGAAACTCATATTTTAGTAAGTTAGGATACAAAGTGAGGATATAAGGTTGCTTTCAGTCACTGGTGTCCATTATGTGTGGGGGATTTGACATCAGAAAGGATGTTTTGAATTTGATTGCTAACCTTGTCTGTTCACAGCCCTTGCTGCTGCCTTCCGTTTGTTCTGTTCTCTGTAATCTTTCCTCTTAGCCAAGATCAGTATCATCAAAGCTTTAATTTTTTTGAGTTACTTTATGATGGCTACAAACACTAGATCAAAAAACCATTAATGTTTCTTTTAGAGGCTTAGCTTTCCTGGTCAAGGAGGGAAATAAGAAATTTGACCCTGGTTCTCCAGAAGACAATGAAACATCTGAAAAAAATAATCAGTTTGATTAATTTCAGGATTTTAAAGGGGACGAGATAACAAAATCTTGCTGGGAAATTTTAGCAGTTCTGCTATTGGTAGTACTGTCCCTGTAGTGGGACTGACACAGGTGTTAGGGTTCTTAAACTTTGCAGGGCTGCTACAAGAGTTTCCTCTCACTTTCCTGCAGGAGTCACTCTTTGGTGTGCAGAGGTTCTAAAAAATGTTTTTTTTTTTTTTTTTTTTTTTTTTTTTTTTTTTTTTTTTTTTTCCAGTGGCTACAGCAGTGGTTTTCTATTTCTCCTCTGCAAGGGGAATCTGACACGCAAGGTCGAGTAGTAATGTGTACTTGCCTAGAAATAATGTGCTGAGTTTGTAACTGCTGGAGAAAACAATTTGGCACAGAGCTATCTCCGTGTACCTCCCCAGCACCGAGAACAATCAGGCAGCAGCTGAAGACAGCGGCTGCCAAAAGCGCATTTGGATGAGGTGGGTGTTTCTGGGTGGTACAGTCATGCGTTAACAAGTGTGACTGCATCACTAAAACAAATGTATTTTTGTGTCCCCAAGCTCTTTGTAGGGATACGCCATCCTCAGGAGGAAAGGACACCAATAAAGCATCTGGCAGGGAGGAAAGGCAAATAAATGAGTACAGGATAGTGAGGTGTTTCTAACTGCTTGTTGTCAGTAAAAACCATCCACCTGGGCTGGGTATTGTGTTCACAGCAGCTTCAGGAACCATTCTCTGGGAAAGCTGAAGTGGGAATGGGTCAGCTGCTCCAAATCCAGTTCTCTGGGTGTTAGGAGAAATCTAAACAGATGGGAGAGCTGCTGCTGCAGGGATAGCAACAGGGAGAGCTGCTGCTGCAGGGATAGCAACAGGGAGAGCTGCTGCTGCAGGGATAGCGACCTGGGAAGCTTTGAGCAAACTCTGGAGGAGATGTAAACCCTGTCCTGAAATACACACAGAGTCTTCTGACAGAGGTGGAAAACCAGGCACTTTTTTTTTTTTTTTCTCTTGGCTGAGACTGAACTCTCACAGGGCACAGAGCTACTAGCAAAAAATCTTAGTTTCAGTGCACCAAATCCTGCTCCGTTGTGCTCCTTGAACCTGGTGCTAAGGTCCAGTGGATGCTTCACGGGGAGGGAAAGCAGCGTCCTGCAGACATCTTAATCTTTATGCATTTTGGAAGGGGAATTAATGGTTTTTTTTTTGGACACATCACATGCACGGGTAAATGCTAGAGATGAAATGATACTGTGTGGTGCTGTGTAGGGAAGTGTTTGGCACAGTGGGTTCTGTAAGGGAACGAGTGATGAGTCGCAGTCAGACACCAAGAAATGATGGTCCACAAGCCGCAAGTGCTTTTAATGGAATAACTGCCCACTTGTTTGATCAGATTTCTTGTAGTTGCCTCTCCCACCGCTGCGTTGAAGGGTGAGCAGATACAGCTCAGTGAAAGCAATACAAAAGAAACCACCCTGCATCTTGAGAAATGTTTAGCAGCTTAATTAGTTTCAGAGTACAATACTGTTAACGGTGCATAAATGACAGCTATTTTCTGTTTATCTACATATGGTTCCTTCTTTGAGCTTCATCCATTATTATTTAAATGAGTATTTTAAGTATCTTTTCTCCTCTGTAGCAGCTCCTATTTTTCCTTCCAATTTGATTTCACAAGATATTGTCAAACATCTTACGAGTAAGAGGATAAACAATATAGTCTGTACTCCAGCAGCCATAAAGGGAGAGGCACAGGGAGAGGAAAGGATTCCCCCAGATACCCAGTGTTATGACTGAGTAAATGTGGGAAACAGAGGTTTTCAAGATTGAATGTTTTAGTGGGGTTTTCTGTGCTGCCTCCTGCTAATCTGCTAATCCTTTTAGAACGCTAAATTTCATTGCTCTTTCTGGAGACAGTAGAGCACAGCTGATGCTTAGAGCAATTTTTTCTTTCAGCATAATGCAGCCATTGCTGAGGTCATGGGGGCTGCAGAGGCTGTGCTCTGACTGCAATGGTAATAAAGTGTGCTGGCTTGCACTGAGCATGAGCCAATTCCACTCTGTCGCATCCCAGTATCTTCAAAATTTAGCTGTGCCACTGCTGTGCTAGATCTCCATGGTATGACAAGTGAGCTTTCCATTAGCTTCCTGGCTGCGTTAAAATCCACGGCAAAGCAAATGCACTGTTTCTGGTAATTCTGAATAGCATTTCATCTGGACCTTGATGTGAAAGCAGAACAGAGTATGTTGCAAGTGGCAGAAAAAAATTAGTTCAATATCTCAAGTTTCAAACCTTATTATCTTGCAGGAAACCTTTTGACAGCTGTGTCCGCTGGTAGCCAGCAGACAAAACACAAAAATTATTACAAACTTCAGAATTTGCAATACAAAATAGGGAGAGGGGGAGAGGGAAACAACAGTGATTTTTTTTTTTTTTTTTTTTTACTGGTGGTTTTTCTTTTTTTGTCTAATGCAAACCACTGAAAGTCTCTTGGAAGAACAACTGCAAGGGCCAATGACACCTTTCCCCAACTAAGGGTTAGCATGATGCTGTCATGTCTCAGTTCCTTTGTGGTGTCCCTAAGCTGGTGGCCCAGGTGCCAAACTGGAGCACCTTTGCAGGGGATTGCTGCTGCTGACAGTGGGGTTTGTAGTCCCTGTAAGGAGCCTCAAGTCCCTATTCCTCAGAGGCAGCACTGAATGTCTGACAAAGAATTTGAAGCTGGGCTCTTAGTGACATAGCCTGAATCTGTTTGTCCTGAAAACTGCAAAACCTGGGTCCCTGGGCTTTGGTGTGGCTCTTAACAACTCCATGGCTTGGCATCTAGAGCTTGTCAATCAGGATTGGCCAAGGTACTATCTTTGAGGCCTTGGAAGGGGTTTGTTCACAGTGGTTATCTTTGACTAAATGAGTTGGTCAGGGCTGGCTGGAGTTCCCGTACTGTCTTTTAGACTCTGCTGGGAATGGGATGTGGATGGATGCTCTGGGGGAAGGAGGGGTTTAGAGGTGAGCTTCCCAGTGAGCATCCCACAGGATTCCCTGCCCCGGTGTGCAGTGCATACCGAGGTCACTCCCTCTGCCCTTGCTCCAGAAGGTGCTGCACAGCCTTTTCTAGAGACCCAAGCTGCCAGCACTGTGGTGCTTTCTCACTAGCTTGGAAAGAGGGAGCACAGCTCCAGTGCTCAGGGCAGTTGAGAAAAGGTTCAGGGGGCATCAGGCTATTGAGGACAGAGGGCTGAACATGCTGAGCTGGAGCTGTCAGCCACACTTCTTCAAACCTCATTAAACCATCCTCTGTCGGCAGTGCTTGGCCCTGACATGAACTGTGGCTGAGTTTGGTGCTGCAAGTCACAGGCTCTGTGCCTGGCCAGGTGTGAGGACATGGAGAGAGTCTCATGCTTCTCTCCCTTCTAATATCTCCATGAGGAGAACCAGCAACTCTTTATGAGCTTTCCCTCCCTAGTCCCCACGGAAGCGGTGTCTCAGAGCACCGGGCACTCTGTGTACCCAGCTCACTGGAGGTGATCCAAGTGTTTGGCTGTTTCCCTTGGGGTTATGCTCACATCTGTTGTGGGTGTGCAATGGCAGAGGGCTGCCGACACTGGCTTGCTATGAAACTGGTAACCCATGAGAGCCCCTTGCCTGCTGCTTGGGTGCTGTGTAACACAGGGATGTCCACTGATGGGACAAGGCAGGGCTGCAGCTCACTCAGCTGATTGACATAGGACAATGATAGATATATTTAAAGCTACTACCCTTGTCTGTGAGTGGCTTGGCTCTATGCTGCAGGCTTGTGCTAGACTATTAAAATCATATTGTCATTCCATGGTATGTTTTCTGTCTTATATCAGTAGAGTTTAAAACGTATGTTGTTTTACTTAACATTTCACTGATGTCTGAGGGTTACTTTTAAAAAAGTTTTGTTTCTTTGTCTGCTTCAAGAGTATATTTCCTTCATATTTAAGGAAATACCTTATGTTTCAAGCTAGGCAGCTCCGCAAATCCCAGTTGGATCAGAGCCACAATATATATCTTCTTTTTCTAGAGCAAAACCAAACCCAGATGATCCATCTCTTTAAAACTTGGGCAACTAATGCTCTCAATATTACCTATACAAAAAAAGTCATTGTAACGTAAATGCAGAGTCCTGGTGCTTTGCCTTAAATACAACAAATGTCATCTCAGTTATATAAATTTATACAGGTTAAAAAACAATGACTATGTTCTCCTGGTATGAACAAAAGCTCTTAAAGGTATTGCCCGCACCGTACAAGCTTCTGGAAGGCTTTCTTGAAATCTTCATTAAAGATTGTGTAGATTAAAGGGTTAATAAGGGAGTTTATATATCCCAGCCACGCTAGGAAATTAGACATGTCTTCTGAGATGTGACATGTTTCACAGGTATTAACAACAACTTCTTTTACAAAAAATGGGAGCCAGCAGATCACAAATGCCCCCAAGATCAAACCCAGCGTCGTTGCTGCCTTTCGCTCTCTCGTGCTGGAGATTCTCTGTTTTTTCCAAGACTTCTCATGCTTAGATTCAGACCTGGGGCTTCGTAGGGTGATGTTGATTTTATCAGAGTTCACCAGGGGATCTGAGGTCTTCTCCGTTGTGCTGGGCATTGAAGCTGACTTGGTGCTTCTTTCACCTGCATCCAAAAGGACTTGTCCATTCACCCCCTCTTCCCTCATGATCCGGCTGACGCTTCTCCTGTGAAATGTCTTTGCTGCTTTGTAGATCTTGTAGTAAAGGATCAGAATCAAGGCCAGCGGGATGTAGAAGGCGCCAAATGTGGAGTAAATGGTGAAAACAATGTGGTCGTGTTTGATGATGCATTCATCCTCCCTGCTGGTTGTCTGGTGCCTCCAAAACAAAGGTGGCATGGAGATAAAAATGGATATGATCCATACAACTGCTATCATGATGCCAGCGTGCTTAGGTGTCCTTTTCCGGGCATATTCCACTGCATCCGTGATCGCTCTGTACCGGTCCAAAGCAATGGCAGAGAGATGCAAGATGGAACAAGTGCAGCACGTGATGTCCACGCTCAGCCAAATGTCACACACCACCTGCCCCATGATCCAGGTCTCCTTTACAATGTAGACAATGCTGAAAGGCATCACCAGGACTGCCACAAGGAAGTCAGTCACTGCAAGAGAGCAGATTAGATAGTTGGCGGGGTGGTGGAGCTTTCTTGTTACAATTATTGCAGTCATCACGAGAGAATTGATAGCCGTTGTCATTAGAGCAAGCACAGACAGGGTAATGGAAATGAGAATCTTGGATGTCACCCATTTGAAAGGTTCTTCTGATGTATTGTTTTGTTCAGTTGAGTTTATTAAATCCATGTTCCCTTTTAAAGATGATCTTTACCCGTAGCAGTCACCTGTTGGAAAAGTAAAAACATTCAGATAGTACCCCCTTGATTTTTGTCACCTTGAAAGACTGTGGGCCCCAGGCTTACAAGAACTTCAGACTTATCATTAGAAAGTATTCTGGCTCCAAACAGATTTTCCTGGCTAGCTCTATGTGGGATGCTCTGCATCCAGAAGAGGATCCTCCTTTTTCTCTGTGGCCATGCTGTTGGGAAGGGCATGTTTACATGGCAGGGGAGAGGAGTGTGCTGTGGAGCCTGAGAGGACACTGCTCTTCAGCACTTCCAGCCCGGTTCCTTGAGTGGCTAAAAATACTGACTCTGAATGCTTTGTAGAGGAGTCCTGAAACTGGTTAATTGTGAACAACTTCATCCTAAAGTAGGCACTAATACTGCTTTTAGGCTCATGCTGTCTGCTCCACTAAGCAATGTAATGACTGTTGAAAACATTAATCCAGCAGGCATAATGCTTATTTTCCCATATAAACTAATTTTCCTCCATCAATAACTGACTTATTCCTCATGTATTGGATAAATATAGGATTTCTCAACTGGGACATAGTTTTGAAGAGAAAATAGAAATGTGAAACATTGCCATAAAAACAGGAGAAGAAAAAATTGCATGATGAAAGTGTCATTTCGTGGCTTTCTCTTACACAGCTCTAAAATGAAACAGATAAATGCATTTTAAAGCTTCAAATGGGTCACTTGTTTTCTAATCGAAGTATTGTACATAGGTTAGAGTCATGAGATCATCTTTACTTTTCCTCAAGTTTTGCTGTTCTGGGGTTACTGCTGAAGAAAACTGCAGAAAACTTGGATGCTACTTGTCCTGCTAATGACTCTCTATGAAAACAGCCTAAGTCTTCCTATGGCTCTGCAGGAAGGAAAATGCAGGGAAATACTGATGAAATAAGTCCTTGGGCATACTTTCTTATCAAGATGTGTTTCTCAGTACCCTGCAGACTGCAGCTGAATTGGAGTTCCCAGCTTTTACTGTGAGTGACAAGCTCTACTCTAGAGAGAATCAGGTTTCATCTTTTTATGAGTGCTGACCTGCAAATTCTTGTGTAAGATCTACTTGATGAACACTTAAGTGAGGTTTTCTCTGACAGATTTTTGAGTGTAGTGAGTGAGTTGCACTTGTGTTGCATTGGATGCCACATGTAGTGAAATATGTGAAATAAGTGAATAATTTTTCTTTCAGAAATTTAGTCTCATTAACGTAACTAAAGCTTTTTTATATTATGCGGGAGTGGCTGAAAAAGAATCCCATTTATTGTTTATAGCCTTGGACCCAGCTCATTCACTTGGTTTGGTATTCTGTCCTGGGCAATGCTTAATATGCTACTGACTACTCAAAAATGTTTTTAGCACTGGTTGACCAACATTTAATTGAACGGAAGCACAATAAGAGGAAATGTATTTTATGTGGTGATATTTGCAAATGCAGAGCAGATTCTTGTCCTAATGAGCTAATCACAACATGTGTGTGGCTTCTCTGTGTTCCTTTCTCTGAACTTGAAATATACTTTACACATAAAAATACATTTTTCAGCATGTCAGTGTCACCTTAAAACCTTCTGAATCCACACTAATTGCTAATTTGTAGATATTTTTGTCTATAGCTAGCTGCCTTCTAGGGAAAGAGCAGACACATATACTATTATCTGGTGAGTGTTCAACCTCTAATAAATAAATCTTCTTTTGCAAGCTTGTACAAATACATTGGGGGGAACAAGTTTGTTAGGAAAAACTAAGATATCTGTTGGTATTCAGCAGTTGATCATACTTCAAAAGTTACTCATTATGGTTAATCACCTTATAAATTTCTAACTCTTTGAATATTAGTTGCAAGCGAGCAAAAAGCAATTTAGAGCTAATGAAAGCTGATTAATCGCTTTTGAAAGATTCTTCAGTTGGAGACTGTGGAGCAAGGAAGATAGTATGGGTAGATCTGTGAAACTGGTGTTTCACAGTAGAGTTTCCTTTGTGCTGCTGTGGTTTGGAGGTTCTTCATAAGAAGCACAGTGGCAGAGATGTGCTGGCTTGCCATGTGCAGTGATTTTCCCTCCCTGTGTGGAGGCAGAGCCATGCAGAGGGCTGTGCTGCTTGGGACTGCCAGTCACAAAATGTGGTGGCTTTCCTGGTCAGGTGGCGTGGGAATCCTTTTTTAACTGGTAGGAATAAGTGCAACTTAAGTGCGTGATCATTAACAAAAAAGATAATTATATAAATACGTGGAGTTGAAATGTTGGCAGTATTTAAGGACTGCTGCTGCTTTCTGTTTTGATGATGGCCAGCATGACCTAATTCTGGGTTTTTTTTCTTACGTGGATCTCAGTGCAGAACTCAGTTGCCATCACTGGCTTCTGTCTTCAGCAAGTGACCTCAGCACTTTCAGGAGTATGAAGTACACAGTGCACTGGATTAAGATGCAGGAGAGCTGGCCTCTGCCCCTCTGCTTTAGCCTTTCCTAGTCAATTTTTGAGCAAATTCATTACAGTGCTTCTGCTAATTCACTGTAAAACAAGAGGAATTCCCTGGAACCCTAGAATGTTTCTTATTGACATCTCTTAGTAGCATGGTTTATCTCTTGTGGAATGGGTTCAGCCATGACTATTTTAAGCATGCAGCTATTTTCAGAAGAATTATTCCAGTCCAGATGTTTGTAAGGCTATGTTGGTGGAGCTGGCAGCTCAGTGCCCCTCTTGTAGAGTCTATTAGCTTATCACTGATAACTCACATTCCACGGTAGTTGCTCATGCTGGAGATGGAAGTGTTATCTTTTATTATTACCTTTTCAATACTCAGCTGTTGTTGGAAAACTCTGGAAAGAGTAGAAATTTTGATTGCATTACATTGTCCTGAATTTAAGACTGGTGAAAATGGTGTCTTGTACTTCATTCATTACTTATTTATTGTTATTTAGGATTCTTGAACCAGAGGTCTGTAAATAAAAGAAGCTGCTGTTCACCTAAGATAGCATGCCTCTTATCTTGGGCACAGAAATATTATTATTTTTGAGGAATTGGCCACTTTCACAAATCTTTTTTCCTTCCCTTCCAGATCTGGCTTGTTAGGGTGACCTGAATACATGTACTTCCTTGTCTGTAAATACACAGATATATCATCTTACTGATCATGTTTAGAAGGCATGGGTGAAAATTCAAAAGTAAACATTGAATTTGTCTAGTGGCCACTCAAAGAAAATGGATGTTATTGGTGTTTCAGTTTTTCCTGAGCACATGTGTGTTATTATGTCCATAACCACCCATTTGTGACCAAGATTTACAAAACAGCAATACAATTGCTCTTGTTCAACAGCATTAGTCTGCCCTTCCAAGTTTGGAAAACAGTACTACTCTGCCTTTGAAAACCTGGAAAATAATTAAAAATGCCTAATGCTGGAGAAACATGGCTGGGAAAAATGCCTTTGGGAAGGGCATAATCAGTCTGCTGTTTGGGGTTCTGAATGTAGACTGAACTACTAGAAACATACAGCTCATGGTTTTTGGGCCTGTTTCTTCTTTTTAATATTGCTTTAAGCATTGGCAGGGAGAAAACTTGCTGATTAGGGTTTAAGTACTGCTTTCAAATACAGTTTTTCTGAGTGTACTGGGAGGGGTGGGAGAAGGTGTTTGCATTTCTTTCCTTGTGGGTTCATTAGCAAAATGTGTCTTAATTAAAAACCAGTAACAGTAATCAGACAGCAAAATGAGCCAGGGATTGAATTTAGGGTATTTAAACTGCTAGAGGCAGCCTTTGTGCTTTAAGTAAGCACAAAAGTTGTGCCGGGGCAGAGAAAGCTCCTGCATTTCTACCTTCCACCCGGCTTCAGCTGGCTTTGGAATGAAACACTTCACTTGCCAGGCAGGAGTCCCTTGCTGTCTTGGCCACCCTGACCTGCAAGGCAGGTGGAAAGGCCCAGCTTTCTTGTTCTGTGCAAACTGATCCTACAAACCTCCTGATGAAAGGGAAGACTGTACTTGTTTTCAGCTATTCTGTTTTTATCACCTGTTTCTGTATAGGCCAACCAGATCCTCACTGAAGATAAGGCTAAAATAACCACAAAAGGATAAAGTAGTACCCGCTTTGTTTGGGATCTAAAACTTTTTATGGGGCTTTATTAGCTTGTAAAAATCCTTCCTAATGTGACTGTGTGTGTTTAGTTATTAACCAAGTGGTGTGCTAATGACAATTATTTGGATCCACCCTATTGAGTGTGAGTAGAGGGAAATATTGCTCCTTTGGATTAAAAAAATCCATCAAAGTAAGGTGAGCTTGTACTTGGATCTGACAGGGCACATGTACTTTGAGCTTGAGCTCCGGCGTCCCAGCAGAGGAGGAAGGGTAGAGGGACACTTTCATTTGATTCTTGGTGTCCCTAAATTCCTTCCTCCCTGTAACTCTTGCTAAAGGTCCCAAAGCCACAGTGCATCCCTGGGACAAGGCAGGGAAGGTTTGTAAGAGAAGTTCCTTGCCAGCTGAAGGCTGCTGCAGCAAACCTGCCTTCCCTGGAATGCAAAGTAGATGTCTGTCAGCAGACTGAAGTGCGAAGCAGAAATTACAAGGTTGCCAACTCTGCTTACCCAGTCTGCATTTCTGCATGCTTAAAACATTTTTGTCCCCTCTTTTTTCCCCCCCATATCTGCAAGTTAACTTAGAGGTAGAGTTATTTCCAGCTCTTAAACTGTCAGCAAATATTTGTGTATGCATGCTAAAGTAATGCTTTGGATTCCCTGCTTGGGTGATGCTGTCCAGTCCCTTGGACTGAGCGCATTCTGTACCTGAAATGTATTGGCAACTGGAGGAATATCTTAAAAGCTGTTTGGGTTTTGCTGTATGAGTCTCCACAAACTGGAGTTATTTATAATTTCCACTTGTAAAAGGTCACAACAGACCTAGAAACACAGACAACAAATAACTGCAAAATTACAGATAAATCAATTGAACTAATATCAACTAAAGAGAATGTGAAATTCTGTCTCCCAAGCACACCTCAGGAGAAGCATGGGCAAATAAATATGCTTTGCAGCATACCCTGAATATCAGTATGACACATGAGGGAAACAAATCTGAGTCCTGGAGTACCTCCAGGTCTGAGCACAGGCACTTTGATTTCTTACAGAATGGCAAAGGAAGGTCCATTTCTGTGCCTTGAACCTGGATTTGGTGCTTTTCTTAGCTGTGTTGCAGTCCTAAAAGTCCTCCTGTTGGCAAAATGATGTGCTGCAGTGTGCTTTGTGTCAGACACAACAAAGATTATGCTTCCTTTAATTTTCTGGATGTCTCTTTAAATTCTTTCAGCTAGCAGAAATAATCCCAAATGGCTGAAGTGACAAAGCCTGATAGATTTAGCCCTGAAAATTACCACACCAAATGTCTGCTCTGTCATGTTCTTACTCCTGGAGCAAAACCAACAGAGGTAGGTAGTGCTTCCACTGAAGCAGCTGAAATGCGAAGTCTGAAGCCTTGCTCGAGCTGTCAGGGAAGGGGAATTTGCCCTCTGCCACTGGATGTTGGCAAGAGAGATGGAAGCACCAACTCCAGCAGGGTTGGAGTGAAGACCATGCTCTCTGTAAAAGGGAAGCACTGGAATAGTTCTGTCCTTATTTCCCTGGTATAATTAACTCACCTTCATGTTTCCTACTGTACAAACTCCTCTGGCAGCTCTCCCTCCGGGAGGCTTTGGTCCTTGCCTCTTTACTTGATGAGCATTACCAAGCATTACATGCTTGACATGCCCAAACACGACAACTCCACGGAACAGAGATCCCCATGCCTCTGTCACAGCAAGGCAGCTCCTCCTTGCCTCTGGCATTTCAAAGGTGCCACTTGGGCTTTAAGCTCAGCTGGATAACCAAGAGCAGAGTGCTCAGCTAAACCTGCCTGGGGAGCAGGATTGCTGCAGGGATAAGGTTAGGCTGTGATTCCTTTGCTCTCTGCTTCTGTCTCTGGGACTGCAGTGTAGTCCCAGGCTGCTCCTCAGGAGGATCCCTCCCCTGCTTGTTGTCATCATATCTGTAGCAGCCACTGCATCTGCCTGTGTGGAAGAATGTGATGTTCGGAGGGTAATTATGCATTCCTTGCTGCTTCTGATGTTGAAGTTAAGGTTTGGCTTTCTGTCTCCTTTTGGAGAATTAGTCACTCGCCTGTGTTTGCTCTTTATTTCATGTCCCTCTGCCATCTGTTTTAATCTAGCTGAGGAGTGTGGGGGGGAGGCAAGCTAGTTTCTGGGAGGGAGGGAAGGAGAAGCAGCAAGAACACGGGATGATGGACTTGCTTATATAACACATGACTACCAAATCCCGCTTCAGTTCTTGGGTGGTCACAGAGTGAACCTGTTATGATTTGATCATTTTTGGCTGGAGAAAGAGAAAATTTTGTTCCCCTATTCATAATTCTCCAGAAGAGATGACAGTGATTTGTTTCTATAATTCACTAGCTGAAGGGATTTGGTTTCCTCTCTTATTTGAGGCTGGCCTGAATCCCTGGTCCAGACCTCTCAGGATAATGGCCTGTCTAGTTGTCTGTTGTGTTGTATATGTGACGGAAGAGCCCCAGAGGATCAGGTCCTGGACAATAGTGCCCATGGGAGCAGCTTCCTGAAGTCTTTTCTGCTGCTGATGTTCATAGCTTTGTAAATAAATAAATAAATAAATGTGAGAAATGGAGTCTGGGCACGCCATCCTGCAGTGTGAGCTCCACACTGAACACTAGTGGCACTATCACGATGGCAAGTGTTCCATACAGACAAAATCCCATGTAAACATGTGGTCACCACCCTGTCCTTAGAGGCACATAACCCTTTGGACTTGTGGTTGGTTTCTGAACCCTCCATATCTTAAGTGGGCCACCCACTTCCTATCCCTACTCTTTGGCATCCATCATTTGTTTAGTTTGGGTCTAACATCACCCTGAAATTTTCCATTCAACCAAAAATTTTATGTATTAGCAAAAGATGTTTAAAATTTTTACTTTAGTCCTCTTGAAGAAAAAGCAAGGTTCCTGTTTTCTTTTTATTTTATTTGAAGTTGGTTTTCTTTTTCTGTTGGCAGTGAATCAAAGAAGTGACCATTCACCCATTTTTTATCTGATTTGTACCACTAGTTTTTTACTAGGCAGGAGTGGCTTGTTTTCATTGTTATCAACTAAATTTGTACACAGGGTTGAAAATGCAGAATGGCTTTGCTTGTATTCCAAAACTCTGCCTTTTCAGGTAAGAAACCCATGGGAGCCACAACACAGTGCTGGAGCAAGGAGGTTGAGAGGCAGTTCAGTTGAACAGTCGTAAAATGCAACCTTGCTTTTTCCACTTCCCACTCATCCTTGTGCTTTGAGGCCATGTGTTCTGTGACAGCTCTCTGAAAACACTCATGTGTGCAGCTGTAAGTCCCAAACCTCCTTCACTGACAGGCCTCCCTCTGAAACTCTTTTATGAGGAGGTTCAGTAACAAAACAATCAATATTTTCAAATGCGTGCCTGGAAAAGATCTCTATTTCAATCTATATTGTAAGAAAACATAGTTTTCAAACTATACACATGTCCAACAGTTGGGGAATTATTTTTCTGCTGTGTGATCACCAGGACAGCTTTGAGGGAGAATTGGTCTCAGAAGAATGTGGTGGAAGGGGAGTGAAGGCAATGCTCCTCCTCTGGGATTCTGTGTGGCACAAGAACAGCACAAGTCTGTGGCTGATCACTTACAATTAGGAGACATGGCAAAATTCACTTAATCTTTAATCTCATCTCTGACTAGTTTTTGCAGACTGATGATATTTTAGATAATATTTGTCTTACTGCATATTTCCCAGTGTCATTTGTCTTTATTCTAGTCCTCACCTGATCATCTTGGAGGCTGAAGGTCTTTTTCCATTGATCTTATTATCCATGTGTCATGGGATAACCCTGTCAGATGTAAACTCTGCATTTGGTTTCCTTAAAGACCACTTCTCTAACATTTCCTTTATCAAGACTAGCTGAGACAATGCAGGCTATTTCCCCTGAATGATGTGCATATAGCCCTGACCAAGAAGTACTTCAAGCAAAACAAACAAAACAGTCTTTAAAGCTGATGGTTTTGGAAGAGGGGAGGGATATTAAGAGCATCAACCTTTTAGAGGAAGTAGAACTCAGAATGGTTGGTTTTGCCCCGTCTCCATGGGAAAGACAGAGAGGAAAGCTGCCAGAAAAGCAGGAAGAATTTGTGGAAAGCTTCCTCAAAGTGGTGCATTCCTGGCACAGGATTTTGTTGTAGAGGAATGTTTGTTTTTTTCTTTCAGACAATGCTTTTCTGCCAGAGGATGCCAGCCTGCCTTGATGACTTGTACACTTAGGCTGGGGGCTGTCTTTCTAAGATTCAGATTCTGTGCCTTAAACTTAGGTCTACACCGAAGAGGATATGGTTTTTGCTATACTCTGCATGGGGGGGCCGCAGTGCTGGTGATACAATAAAGATAATTATTCTTATATTTCGGCTTTCTCCTGCATGGAGGCAGAGAATTAATGTGGGCAGGTAACTGATCAGACTTTCCATGAGCACCACAGGATAACCAGGAAGTCTTCATTAGCTGCTTTCATGTGCTTTTCCAGCTGTGTGGTGTTTTTGCTGTTGGCTTTTTTTCCCCCGTTTGTTTGTTTGGTTTTACTTATTTTTTTAGGGTTTTAAATACTAGCATTGACACAACTGAATATTTTATCTGGAAGAATTATGTTCACTTTGTGAATTGGCATAAATGCTAATGGCAGAAACCCCATTTGTTCAAGGGCTGTTTAAACCATCTGTATCTTGTGATCTGGGATGTGGCTATGCTGGCGAAGCTTCTCTTCGTGCAGATTGGGCTTCAGCTTTCCTTCTTTTCATGGTTTCCAACTACTCTGTGGCTCTTGAGCATGCCCTTCTCTTTATTTCAGTTTCTTATTGCACTGCAGTGGGATTCTCTCTAAAAGCACCAGATTTGAGCAGAATAAGTCCTATGAAGCCAAGTATGTGGTGAGGAGAGCTGTGGAGACAGGGGAGGGTACATCACGTGGAAGAGTTGTGAGGAGTACTTGAAGGAAGTGGAATGGCTGGGAAGGAGGGGTGCTGCAGTAATCCCTGCTTAGTATTTGCATGTGTCTATATCCCCCACTGCTGCTGAATTGCATTGAAATGATTACAAATGCCTAAGATGCATCAAGCAGCACATCTGCACATGTCAGCATGTGAGGTTTCTGAGATTTCTGGCAGGTTTCCTTGGCTCAGGGAGTGTCTGCAGCAGCGAGGATAAGAGGAAGGCAAACTGGAGCCGCTGCCACCAGCCCAGACTGGCAGCTGGTCTGGAAATGACTTGTGCTTGGTCAGGACTGGGAGCCCAGCAAAATCTCCCAAGATCTTATTTTGGCAGATAACAACTAGACCTGTGGTCAGCTGCCGTCACATTTTGCTGAATAATTCCTGGAAACATTCAGCCTTGGGTGTAGTTTTAGGAGTACAACACTTTCCGGAAAGCTTGTAGCAGCAGGACAGTGTAAAAAGTGTCCAAACACAGAAACAAGGATTTATCTTCCTTAGGAAGCTTCCTGGATCTTTCAGGTCTCTCGTTGTAGATGCTGTGATTACTAAATCAGCTCTTAAGCCCTCCAATGCTTTGTGAACTCATTTTCATTTCTGATAGGAAAATAACAGACTGTCACACACAACTTTTTTCCTTTGCATAATTCAGATGTAGTTGTGACACTTGACATACAGCACAGATGACTGTGAATGGCTCCTAAAAATTTAAACAGATGACTCAGAATTAATTATGAAAACCAACCTTATAGTTGTCCCCGGAATTCTGTACAGATTATCATTGTCTAAGAAGATCACCCAGCTTCAGTTGATCCCCAAAACTTCTCATTGATGAAGCACTCAATCTCAAATGATAGCCTAAGGAAGTGTTTCCAAAGGTTTTTTTTTACTGTTGTTGATTTGTGTTTTTTTTCCTTTGAGAATCTATCGACATTGGCTTTCTAAGATCTTTTAACACAAAACTTTGTTATATTTAAAGCTGGCAGCACTGTATAGAAGTTTAGGTACAACTTTGTCCTAGGAATTCCTGTAGGCAGCACTTCAGCACTTCATTTCCTGAGTAAGAAAAATCTATGCAGTTTCAAAAGAGGCTTGTGCAGATCTAACTTTTACATTTAGATTGTAATCATAACATCAAGAGGGAATAATTCTAGCAACTGATTTCTCCTTTAGTTGTGTGCTGAGAAAATGAACTTTGTTTTTTATATGATAAGAATGTTTCTTTGAAAACTTGGTGAATGCTTCCAAAATATTTCAATGTATTTCACAATGACTGTTTAAAAAATGCTATTTGACAGTACTTGCACATGATAACATGAAATATTAGTTTGGTGGTGGAGAGAAGCATTAAAGAGGCTGTGACTAATTGCCCAAATCCACAGAAGGCACATCAGTGCTCTGAACTGCTGCAGGAGAGTTCAGAAAACCTCAGTGGATTCTCAGCAATTGCAGGCTTCCCATGGCCCCTGTTGTTTCTGAGAGAGATCAAGATTGTAAGATGTGCTTTCACATAATAACATGGTAAAAAGCAAGAGTAAAGGACAGAGCCAAATGGTTAAAGTGGTGATCTTCAGAGACTGGAAGAGGCCTGGAAAAATCAAAGGTGAGCCCTTGCTTCTGCATGATCTGGCCTGTTTGTTATGTATGGGAGCAACATTGTTGGAAATGCTGAATTCCTTTCCCCGGGCTGCTTACAGCCCAGCTGTCACATTGGGAAACTGGAGGATTTCTCTATGGACTATAGCACAAAAAACTATTTTTTCTATCAGGAGATTGGAAAAGACCAAATTATAATTTCAAAGCTGTCTGCTCAAAAATGCTTTTTCAATTTTAACCTTTGAAACTCCTGAAATTTATGGAGCAAGGCTTTTAACTTTTTAACATCAACGTACTGTTGACAAGCAATGAGAGCTGTAGTGCGGGTTCTCACACTGTTTGCCCTTGTGTAGGTGCACATGTGCATATTGCATCATATTTTTTCCCATTATTTCTGTATTTTCTATTTTAAGAAGTCATCATTGAAAACTACATTTCCTTAGTGTTCAAAATGCTTCTTTGCTCTTTGAAGCTGAAGACTGTTATAATGTTAACTCTTCTGGAAAGGAGCAATGAACAGATTCAGGCAAGTGCCCGCCCACTTCTGTACAATCCCTTGGTGTTTTTTTCCTCATTTCAGTTTTTCCCATGTTTGGCCACTAAATGCTGACACTACAGTCTGTGATTCTGTTTCCTCTTTGTTTCTTGATCCATGATCTTTAGGGTGTAACTAGTGCATGTATATCTATTATTTGTCCCTCCTAGTCCCAAGGTTTAGAGGTTTTCTTAGAAAGACAAAGGTGGTTATATATGCATACATTAGGGGGATGCTCTCTCTAATCAGTTGACCTGAGTATCAGAGGCTTCAAAAAAGACTGAAGAGAAGTAGCCAGATCACCAGCTGTTGGAACAGGAAAAATGAATGAGATTGCCAGCATCCAAAGAAATTATATGTATTTTTACTTGGAAGCTCTATCTGTTTGTACTTGCTTAGCTCTGGGATTTGAGCTCCAACACCATTAGCTGCAGTTCCTGGCTCTGCTGTTACTTGACCTCTATTGCAAGATTATTATCCTTTCTGATAATTCAAATGGATTGTTTTAGACCCAGGCAAGCAATCGCAGTATTTTCCACCTGCAAAGAGTTTCCTTGAGTTTCTTTGTTCTCTCTGTTTCTGATAATGCCTCCTAATGAGAAAAAAAAAAAAATCATTAGGAGCTAATTTAGGCCATGCAGCAAACTTTATCCTAAAATCTTCGAATCTCTTGTGTTGGAAATAACACTATATCATGCACTTACGCATTTTGCTTTGATTACTGCAATATGACCTGGTTTGACCACAACATTGATTGTCAATAATCTCTGTTCACTAGATAATAGACAGCACTACATGGAGGAAGACTGCAAAGGCATAACCATTTATTCATCGACTATTCTAAGTCCAAATTCCAATTTTAGTTTGAAAAAAACCCCTACAACAAACAGTATAGGAGCTCCCACAAAGTTTGTGATTTGAGGTCGTGTTGTAGGAGGTAAAAATGCTCCAATGCCCTGAAGTCCTTGCTTCCCTATTATTTTCAGCTAGTAGTGGAAAAAATGCTGCAGACCTTTTAATACTGTGAAGGCTTCTCTTATCTCAGTTGGAGATAAGATATTTTGTGGAAAGTAGGTGCAGAAGAGCACTGAAGAAAGAAGCAAAACCCCCCCAAGCCTAAGAAAAAACCAACCAAACAGAAAGCAACAAAAAACCACCACAACAAACCAACCCCCCAAAATAAAACTTGACTACATCTTAGAGCCATCAAAAATGGCACAGGATCATTAGATTAACCTTTTGTTGTGATGAAAAGCATTGCTGTAAGATGTTTTTCAGCTGTATTTAATGGGATCAGTAGGTTTATGCTCCTTATTATGCTGAAATGGATAAAGATTTTAATTTAGATAAATGGGTACCATACATGGTCTGTTGTTGTGGGGGGAGGGTTTATGTAACTGCTGCTTTTATGTTGGCTTCTGACTTCTGTGATGATTAACAGATAATTACTTTTCCTGCAGTGAGCAGTGCTGGAGTTGGGTGGCAAGAAGGAATTATATTCTTTGTGTGGATGTTGCAGCAAGAGTGGTGGAGCTGCTGCTGTTACGTGGGTAACCCCAGACAAAAGCTGCTGCCTCTGCTCAACTCAGAGACTTTTGCTGCCCTTTTTGGTTTGCCTCTGCCTGATTTAGAGAACTCTGTCAAAATGCATCTCTTCAGGCTGGTGAAAGAGATGAATCTGTTTAAATGCTAGAGGTTGATATTCAGCTGGGAGTCAATATTGGTGCCAAACCTGTTTTAGAAAGGTCCTTGCTGGATACGAGGGAAGGCCATTACAAATCAAGCAACCGTGCTGGCCCCTTCCCACCTCCCTGAACTGATTTCTCTCTCCTGTACCAGGGCAGCTCCTTGCCACCTTGGTGTCTACCTGGCATGCCCAGGATCCCACATGCCCTGCATTGTCCAGCAGCTGGTGCCAAGCATGGTGGTGGGATCCTTGCTGTCCCTTGGTGACCGCTAGGAAATCGTGCTTCGAGATGTACTCAGAGATCTTGGGGAGTGAATGACTTCAGCGTCTCTGTGTGTAACATGGACAACCCAGCACTTGTGCTTCGTACATGTATTGAAAACTGTCAGCTCTGCAGGCAGTCCTGGGATGGAAAGATTGCATTCAGGTAATAAAATGCACTTCGGCTAGAAGGTATCCAGCTCAAATAATCTGTTACAGCTTCCAGCTGTTCTTCCTTCAGCCTGAGTGTGGGCCAGGTTAATTACAGCCAGTTAATTTCATCGAAGGTTTCTCAGATGCTGTGGTGTGGAGGACCAGTAGTGACCCCCAGGAAGCTGTGCTGCAGAACCTCTTGAAAATAGCAATGCTCAGTATTTACAGGTGTCAGCACAGTCAAATGCTTGCACATTGCTCGAGATAACCTTTTCAAAGACAAGTGATTATTAGAACTTTGGGTCTCTGAGGCAGTGAATGACTGAAGCCTCAGGGAGCTGCTATCAGTTGTTCAGGGACACAGCAGGTCCTCCTTTCTTCCTCTCTCATTCCCTCCTGTTTGTATAATGAAATGCTATGAAAAAGGGGTTTGTTCATCAGAAGCTTTGAACACAAAGCAATTATTTATCAGTCCTTTTCTCCCAGTGATTGCTTTACAGCTGGAAAAAGAGATGCACTCCAGCCAGGGTTCCTTGCCCTGTGCCACTGATGGTCTCATACATGTTTTTCTATGTCTGGCTGAACAATTGCCAGATAAAGGCTTAGGGCCTGTAAGCCTTAATAGGTTTTAAGATAAGAGCTGTTTGATTGTTACTTAGTAATGCATTTTTTTCAGTCTAATATGATTAAACATCGTTTACTGCCATGATTGTTGTTACAGAATACCCAGAAGGGGGATATTGAGCTGTCATTGAATTACAAGAAGTTGGTGTCTTTGTGGCTCTTCTTTTCCTCACATGTAAGAGTAGGGAAGAGATGCTTTTGACCTTTTTTTTTAACTGCTGGGAATGTGCTTTCTTGAGATTTTGTGTGGGCGAGAAGTATGCCTGAGAAGGAAGCTGGGCTGCGTCAGTGACAGTATTGTGCTAACAGGAGTCTGCAGAACAATTGCTGAGGAGAGACATCCGTTTAGGAAACTGGTGGCAGGGGGCTCTTAATTTCCTTGGCTCTGTGGCGCGACAAAGTTTGTCAGCCTGAAACTGAAGGAAGTATTTGGATTTTTGACTGCAAATGTTTGAGACACTCGTAAGAACAATAATAACAGCAGTTATTTCTTCAGGCTTCTTCTTCTCTGTGTTGGCTGCATTGCAGGTTGCTAATAAAAGTGGTGTTATAGATTGCAATGGCATATATGTGGGAATAGGTCTTTTTATATTCTCAGTTCACCATGGATGGTGTTTACTGCACTTGCACTTTAAAAGCAGTTATGTAAAACCAGCAAAAGGTGTGTCAGAGGAAAGGCAATTGACTTTGAAAACTTTTCATAAGCTGTGTTATTAAGTATTTATCTGTGTGGTCTCAGAGCAGGTAGTCTAAAAAGAAACTGCCTTTAAGAATGTCACAGATGCTGCTTGGGACTGCTGGGAGAGCACTATTTGGATCACTTATCTATCAAAACAAGAGACTGATGAGCCCCGGAACTTTCTTCTGAATTCAGTAAAAATGTCACTCTGAGCAGTTCTTGCCGTTTCAAGCCTTTGCTTTTCATTTAAAATTCTACTGCCATTTGATCAGAACATTAGAGGGATGTTCAAATTCTGTGTCCTGTTCAATCAGGATATTTTTATTCCTATATGTATGCTACAGATTCTAGAGAATTAACAATTCAGTTGGTAGGGAGTGAGGAATCCACATGCCTCCTTCTGGACCTGGTTTTGTGTGGTTAGAAATTATATTTTATTGGCTATAAAGAAGCTTTTATTGCTAATGCTGCAGTCATATATAGGAGAGTTTTTGAAAAGACAACAACCATACTACCTGTATTTATTGACTTCAGCCAAAAGTCATAGATTCAGCTGCTTGCTTTTCCTAAAGCTCTGTTTATGACCAGAGAAAAGCTCATAAAGATCTCGTATTCTCCATGAAACTGGGTAAAGAACCTCATGCACCAATCTCTTGAGAAAGCCTTTCAACATCTAGGTGATTTCCTGTATGCCTTTAAAGAACGTTTCATCTTACCTGGATATTTTAATCAAATGAGTCGCAACCTTAGGAAATGTTTCAGCTAAGTATCTAAAATGGAAGTGATTTAAAGGAATTAAGTGTAGTTAAATAGTATTTTCCCACTCTAATATATTGCAAAGACTGTGTCAGGAACTGTATTTGTCTGTTTAATTGTATTTTCAATACTTAGGCTTAATGGGGCACCTGTTCCTCTAGGCACCACAGCAATTTTCCTACCTGTGTATATGGATTTAATGAAAGAAACCTTCTTTGTCAAGGAGACGTAGCCCTTCTTTCAGCATATAGAATTATGACACTATTAATGAGTGACAGTGGAAAATTCACATACATATAGTTTTAATTATCCATTTTTTGTGTGTTTGGACAGCTGGATTGCCAGCAACACATGGCACTGAAGTTGATTATTTTTTGTCTTTTTTTTTTTTAATTGACCTCTCAGATGTTTGATAATATCAGCAACTGAGTGTCTAGGAGTAGGGAGAGAAGTTGCACATTTCCTGGCCTCCCATATCCTTCCTCATCAACTAGAAATACAGACACTAGTGATGTTAAAGACAAGATTTTGCCTTTTTGCTTTAGCTGCAAAGAAATGTAAAAAATGGATGACTGAATGCCCCAGGAGAGGTAGAATAAGTACTTCCCTTTTGCTTTAGTGGCAAAAGTGTCTTAAAGTAAAGCCGAGCTCAGTCCCCTGTTTCATAGAGCTTTTAGGATATCTTTCTGTGCAATTTGACCAAATGCTCCCATTTGGCTGCTTTTCCCACCCCATACCCCTTGGCAGCAGCGAGCTGATCACATTTCCCAGCCTGCAAGGAGTCTGAGCAATGAGCCCTGTCCATTAGTTCTGCAGCAGAGAACCCAGCAGCGAATCTTCCTGATGCATCTCCTGGGGAGGAGCTTTGCTTCTCGGGTCCTCTGCTTCTGATCCATCCGGTAGAAATCCAGCCTAAGCACACTGAAAGGTTACAGAGGACTTTGTGAGCTCCTGCTTGAACTTCACGGGGTGATTTGTTAAGCCTGGAGAGCCATATGGAAATGTAATGGGTGTCTAGGATGCTGAGAAGCTGTTTGAGGCAGGGAGCTTACCATTAAGAATGACATAGTGGTTTCAGTGGCACTTTGCATTTATGAGGTTTTTCATCTTGTAAAGTAATTACGGTTTCACCCAGGTGTGGTACTGTAGAAGGGTTTTTGAAGTCCGGGGTGCAAGCACTTTGTACCAGTGCTTGGGAGCCTTGATAGATGCACAGGGTGAGCTGAAATCACATGCTGATTGATCCTGCTAATTGATCCATCACAATCCCCTTGTCAAAAGGTGCCTCCTGTCAGAAGACACCATCTAAGTGCCTTAAAATTCTAAGAGCATGGTTTCAGACATGGCAAATCAAAATGTTCACCATGACTTGTATAAGGCTGCAGTAATTTTCTTAGTTGCTAGTGAACAGGAGAGCAGAGTATAAATAACTTAAAGACAATTCAGCTGGCCAGCAGCTGTAAACTCCTCTCCAGGTAAAGCCAGTGGGAAAATTCTTTGACTAAGTACTTCTTCATGTGCTTCAGGGTACTAAGGCTGAAGGAGGCCCTTGGGTTTTCTTCTAGCCAAGGCAGAGGTACAGGTTGAGAATCTCTTACATAAAAAGGTGTAGCTCAAGGATGTACCCGGGAAAGACAATTTTTGTAGAATTTCTTTCCAGGTCTTATATTCTCTAGTAAGAAAATATTTTTTTCCGGAAACCAGAGTGTGGCTGAAAATAACTGTGCTTCAAAGGGCCACAGTCTCCTCCTTCCCAAGTTAACTTGATGCTTAACTTGAAAGTTGATCCCTTTTCCATTTCATGTGGCTGAAGTTAAGCTGTGGCACATATTTGATTCCAGTGCTGTTGGCAAGACCTATTGTTTGTAAGCAGTGGGACCAGAAAAGAGCCTTTTCTGCCAGGAGTGGTAGATGACCCAGCACCAGATGAGGCATCACCAGTGTTGTTCTGGGCTAGATTATCCTTGCCACAAAGGGATCTGGCATTATCCTTAGTGAACTTGGCATCTCAGGAAGCAAAGCATGCATGAGAAGTTCAGGAAGGAAAATTGGAGCAATCTGTGTAGTTGGTAGGCTGTCTTCAAGCTCATTTAACATTGTCAGCTTCTTCTCAGGCTGAGCTTTACCCCCATGCTGCACACTGAGCTTGTGTTTCTGAGCGGAAGCTACATGAAGGATTAAAAGTAACAGCATTTTTTTTTTTTTTCTGTTGGAAAAAGGTGTCCCTAGGCCTAAGCTCCTGGTGGTAGAGAATGAACATGAGCTGTGGTTCTTACACAGGGGTACCTTGCTTGAGTGTGTGGACAAAATAAAACCTGTCTGGGTCTGTCTTTGCACTGCTGACACTGGACTTGGGAATTGGGAAGGTCAGATAGTTCCCAAAGTGACCTCTCTCTGTTCCCTCTGGGAAGCTGCCATTTATAGGCTGGAGAGGAATGGCCCTAGCAGCCACCCATATTAAAAATCCCAGAGGGACAGGCTTCAGGGAGCACCCTGTCTCCTTGTCTGTGCTGGTCAAAAGGATGAAATGCAATCGCTCAGGAGGTGTGTGCGAGTGACAGCTGCCTCATGCACCTCTAGCATGGCTGGAGGTGGTGTTTGTCCATTGCTCCTTCATCTGTGAACTGTGGCTTGAAAGCCCCATGGGGAAGCTCAGAGAACTTTTCTCCCAGGAGGGCCTTCTGCTGTGTTCAAAATTTAAAAAGTACCATGCTGGAGCATTAGAGAGCAAGCTGGAAGTAAATGACGACAAATCAATTAGCTACAAGTGCTATTCAGAGAGTGCTTTGGATTCAAATAGACACCTAAGAGCATGAAGTATTCTGTCACATCATTGAACATAAGGGTGAAATATGGAGGAAGCCCATTTTATTACACATGTTCAGCCACATTAATTAGAGCAAACGGATGATTTTTCTTCTGCTGGGAAATGTTGAGTCTGTACTCTCAAAAGAAAAGCAGCTCTTTAGAGGGAAAACTCTCCAGCAGGTTATTATGTACTGGCTCCCCTTATGCCTGTGTGAGATTTCACTACCTGTGTGTCATGCTGCTCCACATTGGGAGCAAATAACATTTTAAACCACAAATGGTGGGATTTAACAGGCTAAATCCAGCCATCTACTCCTTAATTCTCACCCTACGCAGAGAAGCAGTCATCTCTAGGGTGGAGTTATTCTCAGCCTGAAGTAGCTGTCTCAGTTGAGTCAGGTGAATTATGCCTGGAGGTGCTCATTGCTCCCCACTGATTGCAAAGGGAGCCTGGGAAGACTGGCTCAGATACAGCAGTGTGTCCCTCTAGAGCTAAAGGAAACAAGCTCTGCCCAAGATATTAACAGTGGGAAGCTGACAGATAAGATTTCCAAGCAGAACGTTTATCATGTCTGCTGTGGTGTTACACAGTGGCCAGAGATCGTTGTAGAAAAGACATGAAAATTTCAGAGCTGCAGTGGGTTCATCAGTGAAGATAACCAACAGAGCAGGGCATGCAAGGAGCACTTTTTAGGATGTTTGTAGTAATGTCAACATCGGGATGACCTCTGCTGGGGAATTTATCCCCTTGGGGTTCACCAGCTGTCTTAACACCCTTGTAGGAGGCAACTCAGTGGAAAAGCAAGAGAACTTAGGCTTCATCTCATTTCAGCCTGTTTGTGTTACTCTTATGAGATAGGTGCTTTCCTGTAATACTTCTGGCATTAAAATTCTCCTTTTCCCTTTCTCTTCTAGTTGGAAAATCATATATGGTGCCACTTGGATTTTATCTTATTGGCAATAATCAGTTTCTCATAAATGAGAATATGGCAACATAAGATGTGAGGTAATGGCCCAATTTATGGAACTAAAGAACTTTCAGTGAGTCTTCAACAATGTAATTACAATCTCAAAGAATTTGTATATTTTTAAAACGTACCATGGACATTGGGATGTGTTGAGGGCCTCTGTCTAGCCCAGCAAAATTTGGCTACTTCCCTATATTAAACTGTAAAAGCTCTTCTAACTTCAAGGACATGGAACTGCAAGCTGCTAAATATATGTATTTTTGTTTGAACCAATATGTGTCTCTATAAAGACAGTGAATTGTGACTACCTTCTCATCTTGTACAAAGAACAATAAGTCTTAGAAGGCAGAAGCTTTAAAGATTGGTACTTAATTAGAAAGTGTCCTAAATGAAAAGTCAGAGTTTTAATAAATTTCCTCTAGGATGAAAGAAGTGTCTCTCAAAGGAAAAAGCAGCAGGTGTGTGAGTATTTGGGATCACTGGGGAGACCTTGGCATTTGAAGGCAGAGAACTTTAACTGTGAAGCATTTTCTTGGTAGCTTTGAAGAATGTGTCTGTGTGCAAACACTGTGTGTGTATAATATTGAAGAATATCTGTAAACATACAGATATATAGGGGTGTTTATACAGACAAAAAAATCCCAAAACAACCCCCCCCCCCCAAAAGGAATAGACATCTTTCTGGTGGTTGGGAGGGAGCTGGTTACAGAAGTTGTTGTAGGGTTTTGTGAGGAAACAGCACAGGCTGAAAGGGACACCTGGAGACAGAGATGGGACCCCTGATGCCAGGGCTGGGCACCCTGCATAAAATCACCCTTTGCTGCCTCCTGCATTACTGGTGGGACTTCTGAGTGTTTGGTGCATGCATTGGGTCCTTGATAAAGCAAAAGCTGTCAGGGATGGAGGGGAGTGGGGAATCTCCTCCCAGCAGTTGTTCTGTGGTCCTCTTGAACACCACGGCTTGCTGTTCCCAGCTCATGGATTGCAGCCTGCCCTGGGCCAGGCAAGGTGCAGCGAGGAGGTGCCTGCTCCTCCTGCCCTGCTGCCCCCACCTGCTGTGCCCACAGCATTCTGGGGAGCTCTAATGGAGCGGGCTTGGAGCCATCCTCCCCATATGGGTTTTGGTTACCTCACTCTCCCCACACCAATGCCATTGGGAGTGATTTCCAATAAGTGCCACATCCTTCCTCCTAAGTGATCCATTAATAACTTGGAAAAGCTCCTTTGGGCCATTATTTGAAACTGGCAGTTGTGAGTGATGCAGCTATGGGCAGCTGGTACACAGTGCCCTGCACTCTCCGTGTGACCCAGCTGATCCAATATGCAATGGGCTTCAAGGGACTTTGGTACTTCATCTGTGCTTGAAGTCTTGTTTGTTCCTAGCATTTTTTGTGATTGCACAGTTACAGAAAGTTACTTTTGGTAGTGAATGCTGCTAGACTGGCTTCCGTGTAGTTTCAGTCTAGACTAATTTTCTTAGATCAGTGTAAAATTTATTAAGTCAAGCAGCATCCTATATAAGTTTATTTCTCAGTTCAGACAGAAGTGTTTTATAAACTTCACTGCAGGAAATGTCCAATTGAGTTGTTTAAAGTTTCTTGCCAGGTGCGAAATTACATTAACTGTTTTACCAGCGTAACGGGGGATTGTTGGAGAAACATCTGTTCTGAAAGGCTTATCAAATTTTTACCCCCTCATCATCAGATTAGTGTTGTCTTGTTCATTCAGTTGTGCTGCCTGACAATTTACTGAGCAATTTTCTGCTCATTCCTTTGACCTAGAGTTTGGGATTTAAAGGCTATAAATACTAGGCTAGTAGGAAACATTGGTTTAGTAGGAAAGACATAAATATTTGCTGCATCATAGCACTTTTGATAATATTGGTAGGCAGAAGACTTTTCTTAATTATCAAGTAATGAAATGAATGTTTCCATTTAATAAGTCCTCAATTTGCTGCTCCATACATCCTCAAGCTCCTGCATTGCAATTACAGCATTGTATTATGGGGAAGGAGAACTTTGGGAATTACTGTGCAGTTCTTTTGTGTTTAGAAAGGATGGCTGGCAGGGATTTCTAAGACCTGTGCACCCAGACACAGAGGAAGTTTCAGTTTTTACCGTATCACTGCCCACCTTGCTGTACCTGAGCACCAGCCTCTGCTTGGCCTTCCTCAAACTGGTTAGTTCTTTCAAAATGCTCCCAGAATTGCCTGCCCTCAGGGACCAGCAGGTAAGAGGGTGCTCTCAAACAACACTGGAATATTGATGTTAATTTTCCTTACTTTATATATATATTTATATAAATACAGAAGTATATATGTACGTATAGAATCTTGTCATATGAACTTCATGTGAATTCCCTCATGATGAAGGCCCCCTTCAGACATTCATTTCCTTAGAGAATAGTCCAATCCTCTAGAATTCCATCTGGGATACCACAGTGCAGCATAGATGAGCTACAGTTTCTGCAATAATCATGTTAGTTCTGCAATAATGGCATTGGTTCATTAATAGAATAGGAATTCTCCAGTTATTTTATTCTCTCTATTTCAAATCCTGTAAACCTCATTTGTACAAGAAAGCTGATTAGCATAATGCTGCAGCATGAAGCAGTAACAGCACAACAATACATGTGTTAAGCATTTTCTTAGTAATGCCTTTTTTTTTTGGTGATAAATGTATAGCTATTTTTAGAGCAGCAATTACAAGACTTACTGCTTTAATTTTTGTGGGAAGTACTAAAAGACAAACCATTTCATTGATATAATGAATATAACCTTGCATACAGCTAATGCTAAATGATTGGGGAAAGAGATTATCTGAAAGATTTTGTGTGCATATATACAAAGTAAGTGATCCTTAAGGACAAATAAGGAGACAAATTTGCTAAGGAAGCATGTTTTACTGGCTTGATGATTTTTTTTTTTAATTTGCTGGACTAATTGTTTAGGCAATCCATTAGGCATCTAATGGAAATGTTTAAAACAACTATCTATAAATGACATTTTCAGTAGCAAGCCAAGGAAGTCAAGTACAAATACAGCATACAAAGCTGATAATAGAGTTCATGTGGTTCACAGCAAGTTTGGAAACACAAAATTCGTCCCAACCCCTGTCCATGTTTAGAGCAGGTCAGTGCAGTGTTTCTAAGTCTGAGCACACTGATACTATTCAGAACTTGAACAAAAAGAGTGAAATGAGACAGAACTTGATCATTCTTTGTAAAAATTTGTAGAAGTTCCTTAACAGAAGCAATCACATATCTCGTGTTTTGAACAGAGCATAAAGAAATGTGGGGGTTGTGACTGACAGGTTTCAGTCTTGAAACTGGTATAAGTTTGAACATCTTTGAAAAAAGACCTTGAAAGTAAGAATGGTTAAATCATGCTCTTTGTCTGTTTTTTCTGTGATAGCCAGTTGGAGCTGCAGAACGAGATGTAGCTGTTTATAGTCCTTTTCAAAGGGGAGTGGAGTATGTGCACATGATGCTTTAAATACTTTTCTCTCTCTGGGGACACTAAGGTGGCCATTTTGGGAAGAAAAGGAAAAAAAAAGAAAGATTCTCAGGTCTCTTCCTATTTCAGAGAAGTACTTGTTAAAAATAGCCATTACGTTTCTTCCTCAGAAACTCTAAAATCTAAGCAGCTTTGCCTTGCATTCAGATCACTGCATTCTCAGCAAGCACAGGTGCAGGTATGCAGCAAAAAGGCCAGTCAGTCTCCCTGGGGATTCTGCTGTTGTGTATTTCTTCTCCAGCCCCTCCTGCTTGTCAGACTTCACTTCTCATACAGCAATTCCTCCAGTGTTACACGAGCTGCATTAAAGCGGAGTGTTTAGAAGAGCAGAACCAGCATGAGTGATGCCTTTCTGGAGGCCTCTGGGGGAAAAAGCTGATAAACCCCAGCCTTCCCCCCTCCATGCAGCTGGTGGTAGCAGCCAGCCTAGGGTGGCACTGGCCAAGTTTACCTCTGGCAGAGATAAACTGGACAGCCTTGGCAGCCTGATGTCCTAGGAAAAGGGGGATACTTAAAGTTATAGCTGGCTGTGCCTTGCTGTGGCCAGCAGGAGAGGCAGGAATAATGACCCAGATCTCTTGGCAGCATCAGCTCAGAGCTTTAATGACCAAGTGGTCAAGCAGCCAGAAACTTCTATAGAGCTTAACTGAAAGGTGTTCTCTTCCTATCTTGGCCCTGAAGAGTTGGGAGAATGGAAAGACAAGGTGCTGCTGAGAAAGTGGAAAATGCAGCAGGTGATGAATGCTTCTTGTTTGTCCATTCTTTGAAATGTGATGAGACAGTTGCCATAGAAATGCTGTTCTCTGCTCCATACAATGGGTGCCAGCTCCTGGGAGCCATTGACAGCTGTCACAAACAGCTTTCCGTGAGTTTAAATATCTCAGAGCATCATAAAGGGAAATCAGTCCTTGCGTTTCCTTATAGATCAGATGCTGTAAGATTTGCTTTTACTTAGGGGAATATGGCTGAGCTGGGCATCAGCTGTTACAGATGGTCTGGAGAGTGAATGTAACTGCAGTTTGGGTTTGCTGTAAGCACAGAATAGCATATGTTTTCCAGAAAGAAATTAACTTGCATCTTTTAAGACTGTTTTGATAGACCAGAACTGGCAACTATCTTGATTTACACTACCAGATCATAAAGCTACAAAATTAATTTGTTTCAGAAGACAATTTTGGCAGTTTGAAAGGATATACTCCATAAGAATAAAGTGCTCAGTAAGAAACAGTTTTCAGCTGTAAATAGTTTATAAATAAATAGATATCCAAACCATCATGAATACAGCTAGGGAGTGTATTATGCAAGGTCAGTTAGCAAGGAAGAGGCTTCTTAGTTCTTTTTGTGGCCAACATTCCTTATCCCAGTTGTGTGCTCAGGAGGTAACAGCAGCTGGGGGGTGAGCACCTAGCATGTAGAGCAGTATGAGCTTCTGGTCTGCTTTTTTTGGTTATCAATTTGTTCTGCAGAGCTCAGTTGAAAACAAACTCCTTTGGGCAGCAGTGAAAGTTGAGCTGCCCCAGGGGAGGAAGAATGACCCGTACCAAACAGCCAATGGAAACAATGCCCAAGAAAATGAAGGCTCTGAAAGTGTTTTGCAGATGAAAAAGGCAGTTAGTGTATACACTTAGTAGCTATTCACAAAATTTTGGTGGTCAGGTTATGCTTGTAAGAACTTGTTCTTTTATTCTGAGATGAGAAAGATAAGATTTTTTTTTGTGAGCAAATCCCTTTATGGAAGACTAGACTCTGTTACAAATGAAGATAGGGCTGGTTGATTTTCTTTTTCCCCAGAGCTTTCTGGACTGGAACAGCATCCTTAAACAGCCTGATAGCAATTTAAAAACTGAGACTGGCTTAACTTTTTTTGTAAGAGACTTGCTGCTTTCCTTTTCTGATAGTTAAATTTGGGTATGCATAAAGACATGCCTGTAGTAATTAGCTGTGAAATTTATCTGTCCAGGTGAATGTGTTATGTAACCTACAGACAGAGTGCTTACTAAAAACCGCAGTTGGAGGATTGTTGCTTTGCTTCTCCTGCACTGCCCTTCCAGTCTAAAGAGACCTCTCTGGCCCATCACAACTTAAAAATTGAGGGTAGGGTAGCTGCAGGCTAGTTTATTAATTAATGGGAAGACTAAGTCTATGTGAGAGTCAAGTTCAGAGATTTAGTGTTCCCTTTTCCTTTCCATAGAGTCTGCCCAACACTGTAAGTTCCCAAAATACTCACTGCCACTCTGATGGGGAAGAAAGGGCTTAGCAGCAAGACAGCACCCAATCCACCCTCAGGGCACAGAGATCTGCCACTTGTCTTGCTCCAAGGCCCCTGTGGATCCAGCAGGTGAGCACCCACCACCTTTATCTAAGACTCAGTGCCTCCCACAAGTCCTGCTGACAGGATTTGGATCACTGTGGCTCTGCTCTGCTTGTTATTCATTCTTGCTGTGCAGCAAAGGTGTGAGGACAGCAAAAGTATGAGGATAGCAAAGGTGTGAGGAGAGCCTGCTCAAGTCCAAAGGGAGCAGGGAGAACAGATAATGATTCCCCTGTGCTGGAACTGACTGAGCAGAAATGATCGTCACCCCGTGGGCTACAGATGCTGTACTGGGAACCTGGGGGTCCCAAGCTGACTGAGATCCAAGGGGATTGGAAGTGCAGATCTCTGACTGAGGGCTGTGGTCATCCCATCTGAAGGGATGCCATTGCTCAGCACTTTGTGTCTTGGGGAGCTTGCCAAGATCTTGTTCATTATGGGACAAACTTAATTTGGCACTACCGACTGCCAGAAGCCTGAAGTCACGTCAGGGTTTAGAAGCGTTTCCTGCAGCTACTGTAAACAAATATGTGCTGTCTGCTAAGAGCATCATGTACTTGTTCAGCATTAGACTTACAGACAGCTCTGTTCTTGGAGCAGTGCTTTTATTCATCATTGTGTAAGAGTTTGCAAACCTGTTTTCTCAACATCAGCACGGATCCTGTTCCTTGCTTTTCCACCTCTGATTTGTCAAATATTGTTAATCTTGGCAGGACTCAATTACTCGAAATAACCAGATTATCTATCCTGAAATGGCCTACTGTGAGGCTTCAAATTTGAGGGCTCTTAGAGCTGCAGCTTAATTTACATGATGCTGCTAGCATTTTGAAAGTATTAATTTCAGTTTGTAAACATTTGTGCTTTGATGAATAGCAATAGATTAATTGTCAATGATCCAGCACCTTCTTCCTACTTCTCTGCTTTCAAAACCAGAGACAGAGCATAGTGCACCCATGCTGTGTGTGACTTTTTGCTCTTTAAAAGCATGTATTTTGTTCCATTCTGCCACTGGGTGTGTAGATCTGGCAGCAGTACTATCCACCCATGGATAAAATAAATACAACCTCTCTTGAAAGTGCACCACAGCATGAGGCTGTCTCATTCATGTCACTGCCCTTAGGATCCAAACCATTGGAAATAACAAGGATTTTGCTGAGGAGGTGCTGCAAGCACATCCTTCCTGCAGTCCACAGCCTATGAGCTCCTGAGGGATCCCTCCCTTCCCATATTGTCTTGAATATTGAAACTTGAACCTGCTTGGCTAGATTTCCTCCTTTATGTGCTTGAACCTTTTCTTCTCGTGGTGATTTCTCTCTTCCCTGGAGGGAGAGGCAGTAAATCTCCTGGAGATTTATAGCCTTCTGTCAGCTGAGGACAGCCCGATACACAGAAACCACTGTGACCTCCTAGAAAACATGGCAGGGTAATCTATCGAGTCTTGTAAAGCACACAGCTGTCCTCTCTTAGAGAGGAAAAAGTCTTTTGGCTTGTAAAACCTTTGGAAATGAAGGATAAAGAGCCGTAAAAGTTGCCTAATTTCTGTGTTCTGGAAAGTCACACATTTTAAATTTTAAAGTAAATTTAAATTTTTTAAATTAATTTGGTTACCTTTATATCTCTGCCTCTAAGTCGCTGGAATGGAAAAGGTCCTAAACAATACTTAAATAATGTTGCAAGATTTCTTATTCCCAACTCATTAAATGTTATTTTGTTCTCTGACAGCCTATGCCTCCAGTAAGAAATTTCTCTTCTGGGAATGCCACAGACTGTGCAGAGTGCAGGGCACAGTCCCTGAAGTGGATGTGTCTAGGTCTGATTTGCAGAGACTGATATTCCAGTGGGAGTGGGTGGTGTCTCAAAAATCTCAGGTGAGAATCAGATGCAGTATCACTGTAATGTCTTGGTGATGGGTTTGGAAGGCTCTGTTACCAGCCTGGTTACAGCAAGAGCATCAGCATTTTGAATTAAATTGCTTGAGTCAAACCAGAAGGCACCAAGAAAGATTAATTCTTGTTCAGGAATACCTGATGGGTGATGGGGTTTGAAATTTTTATTTATTAAAAAAACAACAAACCAGCCAACCCAGCCAAATCAAACACCTCCCCTTTCCCTCTCAGCCAGTCCCCTGGCTGCTTTTTATTTTGCTGTAGCTCAAGACCCAACTCCATGCATGCTGTGGTGAAAAATGTCACTGATATTATGTGAAGATAATTACTGTTTTCAGTGCTGCTTGGAGCATTTAATTTCATGTTCAATACAAATGAAACAAACTGCTTTCACGAAATAACTTCACAGTTTCTTCCCTCTATGTTTCCATGGAGGAAATCTCCATCTCACACTGGATTATCTATTCCCTTAAAAGAATACTTTTGCCCTGGCTAAAAGTCCCTGTGAGGATTGCCCCTGACTTAAGGGAATATTGAGTGGAAGACTAACAGAATTGACTTAGACATTCTTTACTTTTATATAGAAAGGAACAGAACAGGAGGTTGCTTGAAATCTCTGTTAATCTGTTAGTCTGCAAAGTGTTTTAATGATATTCATGAAATTCTTGATACTTGTGATAATGAGTGATCATTTGTACTTTACCCTTAAAGGCACAGTGTAGCTACTTGCTGTATGGATATACCATCTGCCTTGCAAAGGACAAGCCCCAAAGGGGCTACAGCTCAGTGAATTGGAAGAAAAGGAAAAGGACAGGTAGATGTGCAGGCCTCCTGTACCTTTTTTCTTTCGAAAAAAGTAAGATGTGCAGCTCTCTAAGTAAAAGGCCGTTTGACCACTGCAGCTGATGGCTTTTATCCCCAGTTTACCATCTCCTTAAATTGAGTCAGTGGTGATTGCAGGCATCTAAAGAAGAACTATAGGGTGCAATGTCTCACTCTAGAACATTGCTTCAACCTTGAAATATTCTTTTAAAGCAGCAACTTTTGACTTTTTTATGGCAGTTCTAGAAAATTGTAGATAGTAATGACGAAGTTGTGACAAAGCCTGAAAGGAAACTAAACTGAAATGATAAGCAGGCATATAACTTAGAGAATTGTCTCCTTTTCTCCTTTGGTGTCATAACAACTCTTTCTTCTAGTTTTGGTAGGAAAGAGATCATGAGAGGCTGGCAGATACAAGTCCTCCAGCATGCAAAATGTTTCAGGTAGGGCTTAATCTTCTATCTGCTGCAAGACCTGGAGCCCAGATTGTCTATGGCTCATCCTCATTTCACAGGTGGAGAAGGCACAAGAAGGGAAAAGAGAGCTGACCTGAGTTTTGTTGTGAACAGGATGAGGTGAATGCTGAATTCTGCCTTAGGGCATGACAGAAAGAAAACTGAACTTTTTGTCATTTTGTGGTTGTTAGTTTGGGTTCTTGGGCAATAGATGGCCTGATAGCTCCGTAGTTATCTATCCTGCATTGTTCTTGTGCTGTGCGTGCTTTGCTAAACTATTGCTGAGCTTCTACTCCTGTGCAGGGGTCAGATTTCTGCAAAATTATCATCAAACAATGCCTATCTACTGCCTGGGGATCCTGTGTGCTCAGTAAATCAGTGGGTAGACTGTAGAACTTCATTAAGACTTAGGCCTTTGCAGTGCCCTTGGTAGTTCATCACTGATAAGCAGAAATACAGCCGTGTAATTTCATAAAGGCCAGTTAGGCCTCTCAGAAATAACACCAGTAGTTATGCTGATAGATCAAGTGTGGGATCTCTGGATATAAAGCATTTTTGGTCATCACAGGGTACAAAAATTTATAGCTGGAGGGATCCTGTTGTGGGAGACTTTGCCTCTGTGTTGAAGTGGGTTGGTCATAGCTAGAATTTGATTATCTGCACGTTTCCTGAGTGAGGAAAGCTATTTGCATATAATACAATAATGTCTCCCACCTGACACAGCAGAGACCTTCAGAGGGAAGAAAACAGAATTCTCCCAGTTTTTACTACCTGTTGCTTATGGTGATATCTTTAGCTATAGGCTTGTCTTGTTAATTGATTGAATTATTTAAGGTGCTGATTTATTTAGTGAAGGCAAAATTAGTATTTTTGTCCCTGACAGCTGTAGGGCTTGGAAGAATAGTCAAGGTATTTTTCTTGATCATGTAGTCCATTACCTAAGAAAGTGTTTCCTGTGTGCTAGGTAAAAACAGATGGAGAAATCTGATTTCTTTCTTTTGAAGTGCTTACTTCATACTCACTAGAAACTGCTCTTTGCAGGCCTTTTGGTATTTTCTCCCTGCAGTGGTCTCCCCATAAAAGATCAGGATTTTGCTACAGCTCTGGATGAGACTCATGAAGTTATTTAGGAAGCTGCATGTTCTATATGTTAATGTGTGTAAGCCAGAACTCCAGTGTGTGTACTGTGTGGACATTTGCTCTCTGTTTGTAGTGCTTGTCTGCTTTTCCAGTGTGAGAAACTCTGACGCTGGCTCAGCAGAAAGCACTTCTGGGTTTGTGTGCTGCTGCTTCCCGTGCGGTGCCTCTGGCTGAGCAGCCCCCTTACTTCCCTCTCCCAGCCTGTCCCAGTGGGAATGTGTGAGTTGCCTTTCTCACCCCAGAGCCCTTTCCTCCCCGAAGCGTGCACAACCACGAGCTTCCCGACAGCGTGTTACCTCGTCACTTGTAATTTATCCTTTCTTCCACAAAGAGCAACGCTGCTAAGTCCTTTAACTGGGGATTAATCTTTCTGTCTCTTACTCTTTGAGCTGCTGCCAATCAACTATTATTTATAAAACAAGATCTTGGGTGATGTTGGCAGATCTCATAAGTCACTGCTCAGTTTCTGCCCTACCTTACTAAGACTGCTGGCATGAATTCAAGTACGTTCAGCTACTCATTTCTAATTTGGTCAGCATAGAACAATTTTATCCCCATATTACTGCCCATACTGGCACATCCAAACAAGCCACCAATTACCACTTCATTTACCCTGTACAGCTGTACAGATCAGAACCACAGGGCAGCAGTTATCCTGCTGTGATCTACTGAGAGGTTATTCAGAAATACCATTCTACTCTGCAGTGCTTAAAAGCAGGAGCACTACTGCTGAGATTCACCCTAGGAGAATGTACTCCTGGTGGGGAGAAGGGGGCTCTGAATTTCAGAAATGAAGGGTGATTGTTTTGGAGATGCTAACAATGAGCTTTAGCAGAGTTTGTTTGGAATTGCCTTTATAGCTCATTCCTTCCTCTGCCTCCGAAGCTATTGCAGTCTTTCTGATAGAATCTTTACAGCACACTAGTCCCAAGGGAGATACAGGAGCAAGGAGAGGGATATGTATTATTTAATCTGTGGTTTGCACCATGCTTCAGTCAATCTCTCGATATGAAATGGGTGGTCAGTGTTGTGTCAGTCACAAAGCAGTTCTGTTCTGATAAGCCTTGGCAGTTTTGGATGTATATGCAATGAATACTGGGTAAGTCACTTGAACTTCCAAAACTTTCTGAGGAACAAGCTCTCTTTGGGGTGTCAGATACTGTAGTTCATGCTTTAAACTAAGTCCAATAGCTGGAAATACCTTCTCTTACTGCTTTGCAACATTTCTGGATCTGGTGTTATTCAAGCAATGTGGAAATACAAAAAACCCACCACAAATATGGGAGAGGACTGTGAGGACTCTGCTAAATAAACCTTAAAATATTTTCAAAAAACCTCAAGGATCCCCCTTTTATTTTGAATTCTGGGCATCTATTCAGGTTACTTTCCTCCTAAATAAGCAGTTTCCACCTCCTATAGTGGACACGCAGAGCTGGTTAAAATCTGATCTCATTTAAATTTCATATGCTACCATTGAAAATGATTTAAAAAAAGTACTGCCAAAGACTTGAGACCTGCAGTTACAAGTCGTATGATGTCTAGGTCTATTTTGCTAACCATCCCCCATGCTTAGTTTGTTCCCCAGCCTGCAATAACCAGCTTGAAATTTACTGCCGCCATTCACTTGGTTATTATGTAGAGACTCCTACTGTAGCTGAAGAATACCTGTATTCTGTGCCACATTATTTTCAAAGGCTTTCTTTTTCCTGTTGCAAGGTATGAGGCTGATCCTGCAGATCCTACAGAGGTCTTGGTTGGACAGGGCAGCTGGAAGTTGCCTCACCCACCATCCAGCCTCCTCTTTATCACTGGAGGCTTACTGATGTTAGAGACCAGGTCAGCCATGGCTTTGTATTTAGGAGTTTTGAAAATCCTCAATAACTGAGACATTGCAAGCTGTGTGGACAACAGCACTGCCCTGTCCTGTCCTGCCCGTGAGGAATTTTTTCCTACTTTCCTACCTGAACCTATCAAGGCAATGTTTGTGAACGTGGTCATCCTTCATTATTTTGCATGCCACTCTCAAAACCAGTTTGGCTTCATCACCTTTAACCTCCTTACAAATAGTTGCATTAGACCATCCCTTCTTTAGTCTGATGGATCACCCCTTCTTTGAGGATGGCACAATCCCTGTTCTTCGCCGTCTCCTCACAGGCCATGTGCCCTGAGCCCTGACCATCTCAGCAACTGGACCATCTCCATTTTCTCCATATCCACCTTGATCTCACCATTCTTCCCAGAAGGGTCTGAAGTACTGCAACTGTGCTATGATCAGTGCTGGCTGGAGTGGGACAAAAACCTCCAGACCTGCTTATTTTAATGAGGTCATTTGCCTTATTTGTGACACGAGTGCAGTGTTGGTTTATATGAATCTGACACCCATGAAAACCTCAGGATCCTTTTGACAGGGCTAATATCAGCCCATTTGGTTTCTTGCCCTGGCAGGGGCCTGGGGTTTTTCTTCCCTGAGTGCATAGCTTTCCACTTGGCTGTGTTGAACTTCAGCATGTTTGTTTTCTCAGTCCTCAAATTTATGGCCAGGTCCCTTTGTGTTGAAGCTCTGTCTTTTGTCATGTCAGAAACTTCTAATCTATTATCCTAGAGGATACAAAAATTGCAGGCAAGTTTCTGCTCTGATTTATTCTTTTGGGGGAAGTTTCTCTATCCATTAACTATAGAAGGAACCATGGAAGGCTTATTCCCTAAGCTATGGTTGGCTTTTGAGTGTCTTCAGCTTTAGTTTTCAGAAGTGAGAACAGTGGGAGATATGGAGAAACTGGCATTGTGTTTTCTTTTCATCCTGCTGTGCAGTGCCAAGCCTGAATGGAACAAGAGGTGTTTTTTTTGTTTGCTGTGATGTTCTTCTGCTTTGTATCTATTCTGCCTTCCAAATAGTGTTTCATCTTTAATGGTTATGGCACCCATTAAGCTGAGAACAGGCTTATGACTGAACCATCTCCACAGACTGTTAGCCTCATTATGGAAGCTTAACTTAATGTTCAGACTGTCAGTGCATTAATAATTGTTTGGTATAAAATGTTGGCTTGCCTTCCTGCCTATTCTCTTTTGTTAAGGTTCCATTATTTGTAAATATAGCAACTCAAGGCCAGTTAATCCATGATGTGCTTTCCTTGTTAATCTTCCTGTTAACATCTGATACCCCTGAATTTTTCTTGGATTTTTATCAGACCTCCTTTTTATTTTATTTTAGACACTTTATTTTAGACAATAAGATCCCAATGGATATGCCTCTGTGCATATTCTTTTATTTTATTTTTCACAGTCTCTCTCAAGGGTTATCTCTCTTCTGCTATTGACCATATGTATATTTTTTTGGTGTATTTAGCTTCTGCAGGGGTTTTAAACTTTTTTTTTTCTCCAGCCAGTTTGTAGACTACTGAAAATCTTTCAGTAGAAGTGCAGGCCCCCATGTGATAACTGATGTCATGCACTGGTAGCACGGTGGGTTTGTTTTTTGCCTAATTGTTTTGAGTGGATCTCTTGGAAGTTATTCACATAAAGGTTTACAGACCCCAAGGTGAAAACAACCATTTTGTTTTATCTGATGGGAAAATAGAAAAGGAATAATCTTAGGCTGTATCTTCCAGCAGAGAAAGCAGCACAGGATAAGTACATGTAATGTATATCTGGCTGGTATTGCCTACAGGCTTCACAACAAAACACAAATTTGACTCCCTCTGTTCACTAAAGGATAAAGGGCTATTAAGCAAAATGTGTTTTTGAGAAAAAACAAACATCTTTCACTTTGGTAGACTTCTTCAACTAAAACTTACAACATGAAATCAACATGTTCAATCATTCTGTTCTATCTCTCCCCAGACCTGGACTAGGTAATAGGGACAGTATTTTAACAGGGCAAGAGGTGTGCTATTGTTAACGGCAGCAGCAAAAAGGCACTGGGCTGGTGAGTAACTGAGTTGCTCTCTCTCAGCAGCAGCAATTTCTCTTTTCAGCCACCAGCCATCCTGGATGCAGCCATATGAAAAGCCCACTGCTGAGGGGGAGTGAGTGTGACATTCTCTTCTGTGGAACTCAGAGCTAAATTAGCACAGTCCTCCTCCCCCATTTCTTCCTTCATGGATTGCAGTGCTGTGGCTGTATTAATGAGGCACTGGCCCTGTGGAGTATGTCTTTCTAGTGCCAAAGTTCAAGACTGGTAAAAATGTCTGAAAATGTTCAGTTTTCTGCAGGTTATAATTTTTTTGAAAAAGATTTTTTTCATTAATTTTTTTTCCCTTACTGGTCGTAGCATTAAAAAATGACTCATTTTATATAAAGAGATGTTAAGTGCTTGCAATTTCTTTGCCTTCCATGCTGTTTCAGCTGTGGATGAGTTTGCCCACATCAGACGACATCTCTGGTGGTGTTAATGGTGCCTAGTTTTCATGGATTTGGTGGTTTGCTGTATTCCCAGAAAGTGAACTTACATATAATAACCCTGAGAGTTTCTTAGATCGTTTCTCACTGTGAAACATGGGCTTTGTGGGAAAAATGATCTGAAACAGTGGTTCACAAAGTGGTCTCTGGATTGGTGGTGTTTGGAGGGCAGCACTCTGCTCCTCAGCTTCAACAAGTGCCTGCTTCACACTGCTTTGTAAGGGAAGTCACCCTTGGTTTTATCAGTGTCTTCTCTTTCAACACCAAAAGGCTGATTTTGTTTGGCACCAGGGCTAGGCAATAAGCAGGAAAGTGCACAAAATGGATGCATGGACAATAATGGAAAAGCACGCCTGGAGAAAGTGCTTGTTCCTAACTGCCAGGAGCTGCAGGTTGGCTGCTGCTTGAAGAATGAATAATTGCATTCCTTTCTAAATGACACACTTTAGAAGTGGTGTGGATATTCCCTTTTTTTAGTCAGTCACATGTCCTGATCCAGCAATGGGTTTTAGTTCTTTTTAAACTCAGATGATACTTTGAAATAAATAAAACTAGCATGTGCTTTAACACTGTTCTCAATCATGAGTTCTTGCCAATGTCCAGGCCCTAAGCTTTTAAAAATGTGATAATTTCTAGGGTAATTTCATGCATTCAGAATTCCTGTGGGCATTCAGCTGATGTGCCTCATGACAGACATCCAAACCCCAGAGTGTGTGTGATATGGGCCATGCAGGAGCTGAGAGCTGACCCGCAGCCCGATGCCTTAGCCACCATCCCACCCCCAGCCACTGAAACTGCAGCGTGCACAGGGCAGGGAGCAGAAATCAGGGCTGGCTAACCAGGCTGGGGGTTTCAGTGATGAAGCTGATAGAAGAGCAGAGGCAGAGAAGTGCACTGAGAGGAGCAGTTTTAAATACTTAATTACAGAGTGCCTGAAGAAGGCTGGGTGCTTTCTGGAGCACAGATCAAGCGTTTTCTCCTCTGATGGGATTAGGCTGCTCTGGCTACTTGTGTCAAGTCCCTTTCAGACATGCTTTGATTCCTCTCACTCCCCAGAGGACTGTAATTAAGACGTTACTGCCTCCCAAGTGTGCAATTATGTTCTCTGAAACCCAATAACCAACTCTGAGTGTAAAGCATCCCCTGCTTCCTGCATAAGCATTCGTCTGACACACGGAGGTACCTCAGCTTTGGTAAACTGCAGGGGATGTTTTGTCCCCAGACAGTGAGTAGAATGTGAAGTGTTAGGGGATCAAAAAGGAGACACGAAGTAGGTAAAACACAAATAAAGGTGTAAGTGTGCATGGTAACTAATTTTTTAAATAAAAGCTTGTATGCAAGTCCGAGTATTTGTTGTTTGACAGAAATGAGCAAGGATAGACTTCCAAGGACTGCAAGTTTGGGTTTTGGTGTTTTGCCAGTCTTTGTGCTGTTGGCAAAAATAAAATTCAAGGAGCTATTAACCCTTAAAGCCCTTTATTTACTCTAGCCAAGCACCCAGTTATGTCTGTCACAATCTTAAGCTTCTGTGAAGGCAAAACTCACTTTGTGAAAATAGTGTATGCAAGGCAGAAATATAATCTGATAGAAAACTGGTTTTGAACAGTAATCTTGAGTGTTTCACCACACCAGTCAGTGTTACTGTCACATCTGACAAATATTTACGTCTCCCTTGCTAAAGGCACTCCAGCAATAGAAATAAATGATTCCTAGGCACCATCTCCCAACACAGTCAGAATTTGGAGCTAAACCCTCCTTATTGCCAGGCATGCTGGGCTTTGGGTGGGCATGGAGACTGTTTTTGTCCCTCCCTCACTGCACCAGCCTTCAGGCTTCCAAATGTGCTTCCCTTGTTTAGACTAAAGAACTTGATCTCTTTGATATTTCTTCTTATTCCACATTTTCTAGTTATTTTCATTTTTTCCTTGTTCTTTTCTGGGTGCTTTTTTAGTATGTCCCTGACCCTTCTAAAGCAGTCAAAAATGAGCAGAGTGGCCTGGGGTGATATTTTATGTGGTACCCTATAATATTTTGGGGTTTTTTTTCTCCTCTCCAATAGCATAGCATTGTTGACTCCTGTCCAGGCTGTGATCCCTTAAATCCTTCTCTGCAGAGTCCTGCTTTACACAGGTGATTATTCCTAACTCAGTGCAGTGCTTTGAAATTCACTCCAGACAATGAAAGGCTCTCTGTTTTTAAATGGGCTGCTCCTCTGGTTTGCCCAGAATTGTTCTTGATTTAGGGGTGAGTTGTCAGAGTTGTGCCACAATCAAGAGCACATTTTACAATTTTCCACTCCTGAACTGTTGTTTTAGAAAAGAACTTGCAGCTCATGAGCTATTAACACCATAGACCTTCAGGGAAGGTCAAAAATAAATTAAAAAAAAAACCAACCTAAACTTCTAGGGAAAACAAAAGAGTATATCGTTTTAAAAGTCAGGTTCATTGCCCAGTGTCTTTAAGTAGTACCTTTTCTCAGTTGTACAAGTCATAGCAAGTTTCAAATAATTTAAATATAAATAATTAGGCTGGTTCTACACTGAGGATTATAGACAATGCATTGAGGAAAAAAATCAAGGGGTAAACTATGCAAAAAGTTAAGGAAGCACTTAACTTTGTTTAGTAGATGATTCTACCAAGCAAATTAAAATATAATTAATTTTACTAAATTCTGACTTCTTGACCATCATTATCAAATATACAATAGAACCTTCCGTTTCTTCACTTTTAAAATTACTTTTGAAATCATTCCCTCTCTCTGACAGCTGTTGTCATGTCTAAGCTATGAAGTCACTTGTAACAACTAATCTGGATATTTGTAGAAGTACTGCAATTATTCCAGCTGCTTTGAGCAGGGAAAAGTGATGCATGCATAGTATTCTAGATTAGTATTTCTTCAAAACATGTCCTGAGCATTGTTAGAAGCACTGGGAGGAAGACATGAAAAGAACATCACTGTCTGGGTTGCAGACTTCTGACTTCCAAACAGAAGATAAACTTTAAAAGGAGGCTGTAAACGTTTTTTTTTTTTTTTTTTGTTTGTTTGTTTGTTTTTGTTTTGTTTTGTTTTTTTGGGGGGGTATCCCTTCAGTTCAGTTTCCTGTAGCACTAGTTAATTCTTGTGTTCAAAAGGAATGGATGAACAGAGTATTCTAGTTCTGAATGTGCAGGTTTCTCAATGGAACAGGGAGCACTACAATATTTGTAGTAGTCTGGCTGTTCTTTAGTTAATCATAAACATCTGGTCAAACTGGCATCCCTGTTATTGTACGTGCAACAGAATATAGTATCTTCCTTCTGCATCCTGCTCATTTTCACAGGGATTTCAATTTCCTACAGAATATTTTTGTTAGTGTTGATAATAGCTCCTTTTAGCTTGAGTGTCCCTGTATGGATGAAAAGAATCTAGATTTGCATGACAGAAGGTAAAAAATTCTGATTTAGGCAAATATTTTTAAGTGTTGTTGAATATATTGAAAAACCATCCCACACCTAAAATGACAGATGCCTGTATAGGACATATCAGCACTCTGCTGTCACATTGCAATATGTAGTATGGCATTATTGGATCTCCAGGTTTGCTAGAGAAGAGTGAAAAGGGAAACAGAATTGCTGCCTCACACCTTAGAGAGGAATGTAATCATGAAATTCATTCAGGTGCTGATGCTAAAATCTATTCACATATTTTCCACTCTAAATATGATTTTTGACTTCCTGTAGCTTTGCAAAAAGCCAAAAAGCAAAACAACCAAAACAAAAAAGAGTTGTCATGCTGATTTTGTGCCTCAGGATGAATTGGTAATGAAAGGGAAAAGAAAATAAAGACTTCAGAATTAGACACTTGCCTCTGGATCTTAAAATGAGTTTCAGTCCTCTTTCTGTTCTAATATCAGTCACAAACTCTCTGAAGTCATTTAAGTGAAGCTCTTGTCCCTCTGTGTGATCTCTGGTGCTTGACTCGACTTGAGAACCCATCTCTGATTTACAGAAGTGATAAGTTGATGTGAAAAGCTGATATCCAGCAGGTGTAGAGCCAAAACAAAGGGCTGTGCACTGCTAAAACCTAAGGCCACTGCCCATGGGGGTTGGGGCAGAGGCCTTCACTGGATTTTGGAAAAATCTGTGTTGATGAACATCACTTAAAAACACCGTGAGCACTTCTAATTCTCTGTGGGGTAAAAACCTTCCCAAATATGTCTCAAAATGTTGCTTATGTAACTGTTGTGTTTTTACAGTGTGATTGTTTTTTCCTTTAGAATTGTCACTCTGGGTGTTTGCAGTTATTTATTTTATATTTCTGGGCAAGCGAAACCTACTTTACTCAATGTCAGAATAAATTAAGCCACCCTTCAGTGTGTCACTTTTAATCTGGAGATCATTCTCAAGATATTTTTAATGACTTTGCATCTAGAAATATCAGTCTTAAAATTTGTCTAAATTCCTTGAATATCATCTCTTATAGTTACATTTATTTAAGGAAACTTATGGTTTAAATTTTGGCTGCACTATATGTAAAATGTGTTTCTTTAAAGTCTTCCTATCATTTACATGCATAAATATTAATATATATCATTTTATGACCTTTACTGTTATTTAGACTCCTGGAAAAATCTGAAAAAACTAATTTGATTCAGAAAGAATACCTTTTATTTTTATTTAACTAGCAGGATAATATTTTAAAATTATAGGAATTAATCAGAGATATACAATTTTCCTATTTAATTCTGTCTTGCCCACAGACTTGATGAATGTCTGCTTGACTTTGCTACCACTAGCTGTGAGATGGGGCAGAGTATGTCCTCCAGACTTCCCCTTGTTCCTTTCCTAAATTTTGATCCCAGTGTGTAAAAGCAACCTTCATTTCTCCTCTAGGAGAGCTAGAAAAGGCTGTGGGAGATTGTGAACTGTTATGCCTCATGAATCCTCTCCTGCCATGGTTTCACTCAAGCTCTCTTCCCTCTTTCCCTCATTTTCCTGAGGAGATGCTGCCCTTGCACTCTGACTGTGTTGCCTTTTTGCCTCCTGTTTTATTATCCACACTGTTCATGGACTAAATTTGTCTCTCTTAGAGAGCAATCCAATTTCTAACAGGACAAACCTGAACACCAAAGCCTAGAGGTTTTATGCCTGGGCCTGCTGCAAAGCAGCAGTAATGGCACAGGGCAGCACCACCTCTGTCCCCCTCCAAGATCATCCTTTGTATCTCCAAATTCTGACTCCCTCATGCCTTAGCACAGCCATGCAATTCAGGTTATGGTGTGAAAATATTACTCTGCCAGGCTAGGACATGTGTTTTCATCTTTTGATGAAAAAAACCCCAACCATGTGATAAGAATTATGTATAATAACTATGTTTTGGTGCCACAAGGGCTAGCAGCCTGAGGGAGCATCTCTGAGAGGTGATTATAGGCTCAAGTCAAATATCACTTTGGCTGTGGGTCATGGCTGCAGCATTTCCCACTCTATAAAACTGGCAGATGGACTGGCCCAGCAGGTGCTAAGTCTGGCTCTGGGAGCGCACTGGAGATTGGTCTGGGGCTCAAACTTGGGGACAGCTTCCTGTGCTGACCATGAAACTGAGTGAAACGAGTTGCTGTGCCTTCCTAGAGAATCGTCTCATTCCAGCTGCTGCCCGGTGAGCACACTCATACTGACAGTCTTTATCTCTGTTCTTGGCTCTTGCAAATGAAGGGGTGGTAAGAACTGAAGGGCAGAAAATTGTCCAAATGCCTATGGATAAGTGTACAAATGCAGTGCAGGCAGCACTTCCTTCAGGAACTTTTCTGGTCTATCTCATTTTCTCCTGACATTTCAGGAACATCCTGTCTGTGCAGCAATTTTCCATGAATTTCTTTCCAAAAAATTAGTTATTGTCAAATTATGTTTGCTTCAGAAGGTGCCAGGTCTGAGCAGCCTCAGGCCATCTACACTGCATGGTTTGTTGGCTGGGCTTCTTTTTGCTGGTGTGCTGCACAGAGACAATTTCTATGTGGCTTCAGGTGCTTGTCCACAATTTTAATGTTTTCTAAATGAAGGCTAAATTCTACCTGTCTACTTCTGCGTAGAAAACGACATATGACTCTGTATACAGGAATAACTAAAACTGGAATCGGAATTCCTGGTTTCCCTTAAGTAGCTTCCATGTTCATTTGCACATTTTTAACTGAGCTACTACACTTCCAGTCCCTTTGGCTTCTTACATGCTGCTGAACATTGGCTTGACTGGTGCATTTGGTTTTGTGAAGGAGTCGCCACTGAGCAAGCAAGGTCAAAACTGTCACTGTTTCAAATGAAAAGTAGGTTTTCAAATAGATGGGGAGATTAACTCTGCCCTTTGAAAAGCAACTCTGTTTTTCAGGAATAAAATTCACCTCTGTAACTGCAAGAAGAAAATAGTTATCACCAAGTTACCAATAAGAGCACTTCTGAAATGTGCATGCATTTGGACTGAGATTTTTAAAGTGTGCTTGAAATTTATCTTAATTACGGCTCTAAGCTTGTAAGATGGTGAAAAATAGTATTTCTATTTAGTGAGAGTGGGTGGTGTTACCTATTAACATAAGTTTGAATTCACACAGTAACATTTAAAGTCTATTTATAAGTGAAAGACTAACAAACAGATGAGTGAATATAGGTCAGAGAGGGGAGTTAAAGAGAGTGGGAATAATAACACCTCTGGCTACATGGGCTGATGAGGCGCCACTGCTGCCAGGGAAAAAGGATCAGAAAAAGAGCTTGGTGTCTAAGTATAAACTGTGGCTGCTTGCAGCAGAACAAAATACCAAACATTGTGACTGAGCCTTACAGCCCTGCAGACTGCCTGAGGAGTTTTGTATTTCATCCCAGAGGCAGACACAGAGTGCTTATTATTCAAATACCCACCACTTATCCCTGATAATGCTTTCAAGGCATACCTGACTGAACTGTAAAAAACCCAATCTGGTCAAGTGCTGGTTTAATATGCACAGACACTGGCTTGCAAACCACCATGGATTGTTTTCATGAACCACAATTTCACTGTCAAGATTTAATTAAGAAATGTATCAGAGACTTTGGAATAAATGGGGTGGTCAGGGGTGTTGGGCAAGTGCACTGTGGGACATGGCAGGGGCTTAAAAATTTGTGCACTAAGTTGTCTTCCCAAAAGTGAAAAGGGACAGGATTGCTTAAAAAAGCCACCAAACCTCCACCTTACCTATAATGCACATGGTGGTTTTACATCATTCTCGTCACTGTGAGCCACTTTATGTAGTTAGGATTTGATTGTATTAACCTACATATTCCAGTCTTGAAAATCCTGGGAAAAGGACACATTTTATGGTACTATAAAGTCATCATTTTTCTGCTACTGTATGAAGATTATTACATTCCCTGAAAATACACAACAGATTTAATCTGAAATAGGATGTATTTTTTTTTTTCTTGTACAAGCAAGCAGTCTGGCAGGCAGCAGGAGATAAAGAGAATGTTTATCATTAAATTCTAGTGACTTAGAGAAATATTTTTATAAATGCATATACATAGAAGCACTAAAAAAAAACCCCTCAACAACAACAAAAAATTAAAGCTGACATGTTGATTTTAAATAAAAGTCAGAAATAGTGAAGCCTAATGGGCAGCTAGACATCATTCCCAAATACAAATATAAATTCAGAAATGTTTCTACCCTAAACCTCATGTGTTAAACCTAATCAGTATTTACTGTATTATCTCTGGATAGACTAAGGACAGCGCATTATCTGTTTCAGTAATGCAAAGTTAATTTTAGCTGTCAGAAGGTTGGAGTCAAAGACCTATAAGAGAATGTATTTCCTGAGTGAAATCTAAAGGGACATTTTAATTTGTTTCTGTTCCATTGCTTCTGAATAAATTGTTTTGAAGCAAATAATGAATTCATGTAAGTGCCAGTCTTCTGTTCTTGTCCTAAAATTTCTAAAAACATTCTTAAGAAAGCTCTTTTTTCTTACTTTAAAAGTGTAACCAAATACATTGGGGTTTTTTTCATTGTTAAAATGCCTTTGCGAGGGCAGTTCAAACAAGAGTTTTCAAAATTCAAATCACCTTAAGTAAAATTTATACAGGTGTGACGGACTTGTTCAAAATTTTAAATATGCATTTTATGTATAATTTTCAGGGCTGTAACTATATTGGCTGTTCCCAGATGCTCATCACTGGGAAGGACAATCCTAAACTTGGAGAAAGTTTATGAATTTTAATTTCCACTAGCAAAGTGATTATTTGAAGGCAAGACATTTGAAGGTAAGTAATTTAGAACTGTTGTGAGACGAAATGGGCAGGCAAAAGCCTCTCCTGTGTTTTTTCAGCTCACTATAATGCATATTCAGCTTCTGAGGCCCAAAGTTGCACATTTGTCTTTTAACTATGCAAGATAAATTACAGAGAACTTTCAGTGGAAACAGGGAAGGTACCTGCAAGCACGTTTTCAATGAGAGCACACAAGCCCTACTATCGAATTCATGAGACCCTGGCTATGAAATTATTAGAACTGCAGCACTGATCACCACAGGATGCTGAAACAGCCAACAATAAAAAGAGATTGAAAACAGATCACAGCAAATTCATGGGTAAGGATCCACCACTGTTATTTGACCATGATGACTCTATGTGTAACCTCTATCCCAGGAGCTCCTAAGCTGTTTTGAGCAGGACTATTCCAGTGTGGCTGTATTTAGGAGGTGTCACAAAGTGCCTGTTTTTCAGGCCTTACTGAAAAATGCCTGTATAGTGACATGGAAGATCTTATTGGCTCATGGCAGTGAGTTATAAAGAACTCAATGGGCACAATGTTCTGTTTAGTGCTGTGGGACTCTTGCATGCAAGCTGGAAAGCTTTTGCTAGATGGTTAACTGACTGAAAGAATTCCTCCAGCTCTGGAGAGCCAGGCTGGAAAGTTTTGTTTTTCCTCATTGACTCGTTCTTGAAACAAACAGTGTGGCTTGGGGTGGTGTAGGACTGAACTGAGCAGCCTTGTCTTAATGGGGGCATTGAAAAGCAAGGTGGCTTTTGGAGACTCAAAATTGTCACCTGCGACTGTAATCGCACAAGTGTGACAAAGCAGCAGCTTCCCATGTAGTGGTGGATTCTGGGTCCTGATGAGCCAGAGGGCTCAGCCACTTCCCTCCAGCAGCACAATGGTTTCTTTCACTTGCTGCTGCTGTAAGCCCTGCCTTTTCTTCAGCTGAGAATAAATGAGGGCTGTGCTCTACTGGAGCTTGTAGCACACTGAGCTGTAAAAGCTGTCACTAAACACAAGTCATTTTGTGTGTGAGTCTCATGAGGAAACAGGAGGGAGATACAAGAGTTGGCAAGTTAGCCCAGCACTTCAAAGTACAAAAAGCCTCAAGTTAGTTTGACTTGCTTAGGTTTTCTTCTATATGCCTTGTTTTTTTCCTAGCTAGATCCTAGGATCAACTCAGGAAGGCAGATACTGCCCTATTTTCCACAAAAATATGAGTTTCCTTTCTGTAGGACAACCTGTTAAACTTTGCCACTACCTCCTTCTACCACAGGAGTATCTAAGACAGTAAGAAATGTTCTTTCAATATTCTTCAGATTAGAGGACTGATTTGTTTGAAACAGGGACGAGTATCCTCTGTGCTTCTGCTGTGCTGCACCCTCTGTTTGGAACACAAGTGACCATAGTCCAGCCATGCAGAACTGGCAGCAACAAGGCTCCAAACTCCCAAACACAAACTCTCACTTTACCTTGCTCTCCTCTTGCAGAAAAAAATATGGAGGTAACAGGGTTCCTTCAGATCCATGCAAAGTTTGGTTTGGTTGGTTGGGTTTTTTTCTCTCTGCTTTCCAATAAGGACGGAAGCTGGTGAAGGCACAAAGCTTCCAGTCTTGATGGGAAAGTTATTAAAAGCTGGAACCACAGTTTGTAGTCCTAGAGAGGGCCCTGCTGGCCCACCTGCTATTTTTAGACCAAAGTGAGGTTGTTTTTGAAGGGTTGTGAGCTGTCCTGGGTAACCTGCTTTGAGTCAGTCCCTGAGGACAGCTGGGTATAGAAGCATACATGTGTTATATATAGAATAAAACAGCTGCCTATGGAAACATCCTTAGGGCTGCAGGATTACACCTGAAGGTGCATTTGATGGGCAGCAGATAAAAACTAATAAATTCCTACCTACATGGGCTTCAATTGCCTGGCATAACTTGAACTTCTGGAGGGCTTTAGTTAAATTGTTGTGATTTGTCTGGCTAAAAGAGAGACAGTGGTTTCCAAAACCACTTTTTCCCAAGCCTTCACTTTGCCTATTCATACTGGAAGCTCTCTAGCAAATGAACCACTTCATTATTGTATTTTTGTTCAGCATGAGATGGGTTTCAGGGCACTATTGCAGTAACACAGTTATGAGCAAATAACCACTCCAGGGTAATTCTACACAGACCTTCATATTCACATTTTTGTACCTCAGATACATTCACAGCTTACTCAGTGCATCAACTAATTAAGCTAATCTGAGCTTATTTATGGCATATGACTGTAGCTTCCAAGCCACGGAACTGTTTTATCTCTTTGAAACGTAAATTGCAAGTGTTGAAGGTTGGGGCTTATGTTTGTGTGTCTTAAAGGAATGGAAGAGATAGGAAAGAAAAAAGACCAAAATCGGCAATATCTTCATGCTGGTGAGCAAGAACAGCAAACTGGTCAATTTTTGCCCCTTCTCCTTATGGGTCAGTTCAAAATCCAACTCTCTGAGCAGGAGCTCAGCATCTGGCAATCAGCTGTGTTGCCAAATAATCCATTTCCATTATTTTAAATACCAGCCTGAATCCACAGTAGGTTTCTTGGCTGCTTCCTTATTTTAAATAATTAACCAGTGCAATAACAGCTAATTAGTAAATTTCAGAAATAATTTTATGGAGGTGATGACCAAGATACCTGAAGATAGGGTGTTCAAATATAGGTTTAATGTCTCCTGCTGGTCAAACACAGCATTTTTGTGTTTTAGGGTTGCCTTTTTGCAAGCTGCAATAACTAAATGTAAACTGCCTACCTGTGGAATTTGCCTTAATTTTAATCATATTTAAGCAGGCAATCTTCTGTTCTTTGGTTTTTTTTTTCTATCCTATCTACTCTTTCAGATACAGCTAAGGGCATGATGTATGTGTTTGTCCAGCTTAGCAGCATACTTATGTATAATTTAAAACCAAATCTTGTTCCAAAGTAAAGGAAATACTCGAAACAGACCTGAGAGAACTAGACCTTTGTTTGCCTGGCCAAGTCAATACTAGTTCCTTGAATGAATACAGAATTAAATCTGAATTTCCAGCTTGGTGCTGGGATAGGCAGAGATCTGATGAACACTACATCAAAATTTCCATTCTAAAGCCCTGTTTCTCTACTGTTCTCTACTTTCTAAGCTAACCTTAACCAGCTGGTTGAAATTTCTGTCTGCCTTGTCTTATTTTCCTTTCAGTGTTGGAAAAGAAGACAGAAATATTTCCAGGAAATATATGTTATTTTCCAGCAGCCGTGTTTTTCAGAGGCAGGCAGAGAAAAGTTAAGTTGTCTTGCCAATGTGAAATGTCTGTGAATATTTTCCTTGGCTGAGAAATTCTAGCTGTCTTTTATGACCTTGACATCTGGCATGGGATGACCTTGCTGGTGAGACCCATGGCCTTGACATCTTTGTGGAAGCTCAATTAAATCTGAGTAACAGAAAAATAAAATCTTGCAATGTGTACAGGCTTAGTACAGGCTTTTTAGATCTCTGAGAAATGAATTCTGCAAAGAAGCTTTGTTTACTCATAGGAAGAACACAATGCAGTGTATTTCCATTCCATTTCGAGGCTGTCATCTGTCTCTAGGTGCTCCATCATCTCCAGCATGTCAGCCACTGATTCCAAAGGATCCTGCTTTGTCAAACAATTCTTCGTTAGTGGATTAATCTTTGGAAGCTGCTCTGGGTTAGAGGCACATTAAAAAATCCTGTATTTAGAATAAGTAATATTTTTCAATTGGCTGCCTTCTGTTTTTCTCTACAGAAATATTGATCTTTCTTTCCAAGGACCTGAAAGACCCCAGGGGAGAAGTTTCTAATGACAGGCTCAGATAAAACCCAACACACTCTTTCAGGACAACATTTACATGCAAGCTTTGATTTTTATGGATTATAGCCCTTAGCTGTCATGGGAGGCAAGGCTCACAACAGCACAGACCTTGTCAAAAACTCTGCATCAAGGACTCTTTAAGCACACAGCAGCTGTCACACAGAGGAACCCATGGAATTTGCTGCTCACTAAAGATTGCCAGTGTTTCTTGAACAGACCATGCTACCTGTTCCCCTGCACTGGGGATATTGCAAAAGGTATTCACATATTTTAATCTACACTATGAATTAAAGCTTTTTTCCCCCCTTTTTCTTCCCTATGTTTCTGGTAAACTGCTGTTCTTCCTGAAATTACCAACTCCTGCTAAGTGAGAGTTTCATGCACCTGTTTATATAAAGGGAAATGAAACTTCGTCATCTTCTAAGTTTTTCAGCTTTTTTTAGTAGAATTCCTCTCACGTCCTCTTATGTGTCTGCTTAAGCTAAAAGAAATCTGTGCTAGCCAGGTACTCTTTGGCACTTTAGGCACCCTCTATGGGAAAGGAGTGAAGCAAATACTGGGGTGAGATTGTGCTGACCTATTTACACCAGGTGCCTCGCACTCCATGAGTGTCTGCTTCCCTATTACTGCAAAGAGAAACTTGGAGAGGTTGGTTCAAGATGTCTATCTTTGGTCAGTTGAATTCTAACCTTAATTTGCAGGTGCTAAATGTTTAAGCTTTGACTAAGAATAAGGGGTATTTGGCAGTTTTCTGCTGGGAAGTTTGTGGGTGGTGTTGTGATGGTCAGCAGGAATAGATTCTAATAGATTTGAATTGATCCTAATATAGCACAGTCCTGGTGCTTAGTGTATTGAGAATCCCACATTTTTGAAAGGGAAAAAGATGTCTCTTTCCCCATTAAAGTGCAAGAGAAAAAAAACCTTTAACCTATTATCTTGGGCCCTGACTAAAATCCCAAATTTGAGCATTCATCTGCTGAGCCTTTCAAAAGTGAGTCTGCAGAGCTTTGCGGTACCAACCCTGTCTGCAATCACTGAGCTTAGTTTAATTCAACTGAACATGTTTAGGTGGTGACAACACTGTGTTCAAAACAGGACACAAACTTATCAAATGTATTGTAGTTACCATCTTTTTTGGAAACACTTTTTCAAAGCCTGAACATTTCTACCCGCCATCATTACAAGTGTATGTGTTTTACTGAAATAGCAGTAACTTGCTTTCCCTTATCTTAACTGTAAATGACCCTCTTCATTTGTAGCTAAAATTGTCCTCCCCAGAGGACCACTGGCTTCAGCAGAATTACAGCTTGCATGATTTCAGCTGATGGACTCTACTGCAGATACATAACCTAAAGAAGTAACATATTTCTGGCAATACATGATAAAAGAAGCACTTGGCAAAGGTCAGCTTTTCAGATGTCTCATGGAAATTTCATTAAGCACAATCTTCTGATTGGTCCTCTTCTTCTAGCTCAGTGTCTGTACCAATTGTCCTGAATTTCTGATTGAAGTTTGGCATCTCAATGTCTTTTTAACAATCTAGAAGGTCCCAGTATAATTAAAATAACCTCAAAGTCAAATTTAGCAGGTGAGAATTTTGATAAAACTCTTTGAATTAACACTGTTGTATGAAAGTAAAACAATCTTTAAATTATCAGTCCTTCTGCATGTAGCTAAGGCTGCTAAGATTTGAGTGATTGTCAGGCAAATTCCTAAATATTTGAACAAAAAGCCCTGCTAAAACTATTTTTCTATATTAATGGGAGCAAATACTATGCCAAAATGAAACCCTTCTGCAAGAAGGGCCTATCTTCTTTTCAGTTTTCCATTTTAAATCCTAACTTTCCCTTCATTTCAGCTTTCCAGTTTAAATCCTCAGTTTCATCTGCCATCATGACTTCTTGTTAAAGTGCTGTTAAAAGTCCAGGTCGCTGCATGCGTTCAAAGAGTGCAGGTAGAGAGATCAGAAATAAAAACAAACGGTCCAAAAGCTGTGATGAACTCTAGCTCAGTGCTGAGGCAAGACTACCAGCACTGCTGCTGCCTACAAACTCCAGAAATTGTTTTAGTTTAGCCATCTATGAATAGGGAAACGTTCATATTTATGTGGTGACTTTTTTGTATGAACATCCAGCCAGTTTTCAGCTGACAGACTGCTATAAAATAAAAAGATGGACAGCATTAAAATAGAAATAAAATAAGATTGTGTATTAGATGTGAATCAGTTACAGAGTGAGGTGACAAGCTCATGTCTCTGTCCTGCTGGAGGTGTTTCCACAGAAAAACAGAATACTCCATGACCTTGAGGTGTCTTTCAGAGCTTATTTGGTCTCCTTACATGCACAGCAATATGTGAGCTTGATGTGCTGGCTCTTAAAAATCTGCATTATATTCCCCTTTAGGAAGGACTAAGTTACAGAGGGTCTTCATTCATCTTCTAGAAGACTCTGTGTGCCTTAATTATTCTCCGACCTTGTACTCGTTGAGGATGCTTGATCCCGGATCCCAGCATTACAGGGATCCCTGCAGCATCTGCTGCTTTGGAAAGGTCTTGGATTGAGGTGGCTGCCAGGAGGCTGAGCAGTAAGGAGCATATCAGCTCCAGAGAGCTGAGTTCTGTGGAGCACTGCAGGGGTTAAACTCACTGGCGTGCTCTCTGCTCATGTACAGAAGGACTTGTGTCATGTCAGCTTTTGGTCAGCATGAGCCTGCAGGATGCTCAAGCCACTCTTCGGTGAACTTCAGTCACTTGTACTGAACTGAGAAGAAAAGCCCTGCAAATCTGAAACCTAGAAGTAACGCCGAGGATGGCTGGGACAGCTGAATGTCTGACGTGTGCCCCAGTGGAGGCATCACTCAGCATGCATCCTTGTGGAGCACCCTCAGCCTAAGTCACAGAGAGCATCTCCCAAGATACCAAAGGAAAAAAGGATGGAGTCCATTCAAAGGCAAACAGATGGTAAATACTGAAACAGGTTAGAAAAGGTGAAGTAGCCTACCAGATGTTGGAAGATTCAAGTACTTAATGCATGGAAGAAAAAACATGCAGGAAAATCTTGTGCTTCTGGAATACTGCTGTCTGTGTATTCCAAGGATGGAGACTTCACAAGCCAACTGCTGTCCACTGACCCAGCTTCAGTCTCAGCCTTATTGAGGGATATGAAATACAGGAATAGTCCACCAATAGGCTGGTAATTTAAATGATAGATGCTGATAAGTACTCTTCTCCTTCCTGCCTAAGCTTTACTCAAAATCTTCCATTAAAACATATAATTGAGTACCTAGACAGTTGCATTTTGATTTGCATCTATTGCCAACCCAATATATCTTTCAGATAAGCCTTTCATGCATTACTTTTAATAATAATGTCTTAAATTAAAAGGCTGCTCCCATCAGCATAATGAAGCAAGATAGCCAAGAAAAAAGCGGTGTGCCTGAGAACAGAAATTCATTAAAGTAAGAAAAAATCCATGAAACAGGGAGGATAATGAGAAAAATATAGAGCCTGACAATACTGAAATACTGACAATACTGAAAGGAGAGACTGCATTTAGGGCTTACTTACGGTATGGGAGGGGCTGTTTTCTCTTTCCAGAGATCTTGCCTTTTTTTTTTTTATTTTTTAATTTTGACAAATCACATAAAATTTTGGCAACTTGATTACTTTCAAATTGCCATAGGCATAAGGGATTTTACTAGCACAAAACCTGTGCCTGATGATGATATCAGGGACAGTCCTTCATGCTACTTATGCAAGTGTTAGTTTTAATGATTTCTCTTCTTCCAATACTGAGAAACATAAAACTTAATAATGACAAACACCAAAGCTGCTCAAAGAAGGCAATTTAATGTAATCAAGATATTATGCTTTCTAATTACCCTCCTGGTCTCTATTTAAGTTGCAGATTGTGCTGCCTATATTTAGGTTAGAAATGTGTTATCCTTACAAAGTCCTTTTTTCAAAAGAAACGTTTGAAAAGGTGCTGAAAAACATTTTTACCTTCCCCGGAGTATAAGGAACTCGCATAGTGAGTGCTAATGAGGCGTGTGCTTGCCTTTGAATTGCATTCCCTCTTCCTCCCCCCTCCCATCTTTATTTCTTTCCTTCAGCCAGTCAAGGCAGCGTTAAAGAAGAAAAAAAACCCGGTACCCATCTGACTGCTCTGTGCCTGTCTGCTGAGCTGCGCTGCTGTCAGGGACACGCGGCGGGTGTACGGGAGGAGCTGACACCCTGCCCCCATCCAGCCTCAGACAGGTGTTATAAACCTGCTCTCTGCTTCCCGCCACTGTGCAAAGACAAAAGGCTCTGTCTGGGACAGAACAACCCTTCGCTGCCGGAGTACAGATGGTATGAAAGTGCTTTATGTGACACAAGGTGTTAGAAAATGTTTGGCTCACTAACATGTGCTGTCAGGACCTGTTTTCTTCAAGCTGCCGGTCTGTCATTGTCTTTTGGAAACCAGCATGCAGGAAAATCATTTCCTTCAGATCCAAAACCAGAAGCCCTGTTTATACTTCGCTTTCATTTCCTCTTACCAGGTAATTTCTCTCTCCCGGTGTCACCCCAAGTGTTACAGTAGAATTAAGGAACAGCTAAAATCTCTCTTGTTACATACAAAACAGTAACTAGAAGACAGAAAATAGTTTTTAAAAATGGTAAGAGGAAAGAGAAGCTTTCAACCCAAGCATTCCCCACATCTGAATCTGCTGAACTTTCCAGATACAGTAAAAAAGTCTTCTCTGTGTACAGATGCCCGTTGGGGGAATTCCTGGCCAAAATGAAATCCGACTTAGAAGTTTGAAACCATACAAATCTGGGAACTTTGTCTTTCTGTGTGTATTCTTCATGGCAGCAGCAAAGGCTTGTAAAGGCTAAAACTTTCCCCTATTTTGGCCTATTTTTCACTAAAATCTGTATGTTTCATTAACATTATCATGAACCAACTGGGTGACTTTAGTCTATTTTGCAGCTACCCAGTGACACTTTTTATTTGTTCTGTTATTACAAGTGCAGCAACCTTACCTTTGCCTCTTGCTGTTAAGACTTCTAAAGTGCAATTTGCTGTATCTTTCAGAGTGTGGACACAATCCTGAGATGGTTGGGGTCAGATCTTACTTAGATATAGATGAGGGTAAGGAATGCTGAACATGGGAAAACATCAGCCTTAAGGGTCTTTTTCTTCCTCTAGGATAAAAATCAGTGAGATTAAATAACCTCAGAAAGACTCTGAATGTCAAATGGTGGCACATGACTCTGCTCTGTCTCAACTTGTGGAATTTTCAGGTCCACTTATGAGCAATCATATTTCATGTTTATTTGCTCAGGCACTTAAATGACTGCTGAAGATTTGCTTTGTTTCTTTTTGCTTTATTATTCACATGTCTCAATATTAAACAACAATTTTTTCTCCAGATACTATTGCAGGGAGTTTTATCCTTCTTTTTTTAAACATTTTGTATTCAAACAAATTATGCTTTCTGAAATGTTATCATTAAGCTGTTGTATTTGAATGACTTCAGGAAACAAGGATTTTGGGATCTCATCTTTGTTGATAAAAATCTACAGTTAGGCTATGGAGAAGTCACTTTGTAAAGCCACATAAGGCTTTAAATAAAATCAAGCATATGGTAGCATGAAATGGCCAGAGGCTAATGCAAAAATTGAGAAAAGTCTTCTCACAAAATATCTGTGCACTGCTGGGGTTTCCATCTTCAAAATGTCTTGCAAAGGTTAAGTCTTTAAAATATATCTGTGCAACGAAGCGTTATATTGGCACCATTGGTTTTTTCCCCTCAGTTAAAGTAGATGTTGAGTGTTTAAATGTCCAAGGCTGTGGAGAAGGTCGCTCAGATCCAGGACTGCAGACTAAGCTTCTTCTGTGGTGCCTAAATTTTTCAGGCTGGGCTGGGCATTCTTCATTTATTCAGTCGTCCTTCTGCCAGCCACTGCTCTCCTTTTCTCAAACTGATTGTCCTCTTGGACACTTTTCCCCTGGCTGATCTTCAGCTTTCCACTGCACTGAGTGTGCTCAGATTGCCCCATTAAGCCTGCAATGACCCCACAGGTGAGCCCTCACCCGGCTGCATTTCCTTGCTCTCACTTGAGGCTTTTTGCAGTGCAGACTTTCCTCTCCTCCTGTACTGCTTTAAGGAAAGGTCAGTCTGGCAGAGGTCAGCAAAACTCTGTATTTGACCTGCTTTGCATAAGCTCTCTGGAATACCCAAATCAATGAATTTGGTCTCTAAAGCAGGTACATCACAAACACATGTGTAGAGTCTTTGCGTGTGAGGGTAAAAAGCAACTCACCATCTCCTCTGTTAGGAATCACCTTGGAGAAGTTGCCTCTGGGAATGGGACTGGCAGCAGGAATTAAATCGCCCTTAGCAACACTGGATAATGCCAAAAAACCTGCAAGAAACCAAAAAACCATAATATAGGCTCTGTAAATGACAATGAATGACGCCTGCTTCAGAGGAAAGAGAAGATTATTCAGGAAGGCTGAAACTGTAATTTTCAGGATCTCTTCAGATAACTGGGAATGGTCGTTTCAAGGCTTAGAGGCCGGTGCCAGGAACCAACCACTCCCCAAGCAGAGTTTGCAGAAGAGCAGAGCTGGTGATGACAGAAATACTTTGTAAGGAGCTAATGACCAGCAAGGGCCTTGCAGGATTCGGCACTGCAGAAATCGACTCCACTTGAGGAACTCGAAAAATCGAAAGCCCTGACTTGTACTTCCCTGAAGATAAATGACCAGTTAAAGGAAAGGGGAAAGGAAGCCTGTGCTGTTTAGCCAAACCACCAGTTTTAGTGTCTCATGCTTTCAGCACCTGAATGCATCTGTCAGGTGCTAATTGTTGACTCCCACTGACTGCAGAAGGAGCCCAGGGCACTCGTCGTTTTGCAGTATTAACCTGCTTTTATTAAGCTAATGAGATAAACATGCCAGTGTATGTGATGTTTGAACTGCCACGCATTGTTTCTTGCATTCTCACAACGTTAATATCTTTTTTTTTCCCAGTTAGCAGTGTCTCACAGCAAGCAACTGCCTAAAGAGGAAACATAATGCAAAAGAATATGCACTGTGAAAAGTCTGCCCTGTGAAGTGCAGAAATATATCATTCTACCAAGAGTAGGCTGATTTAATTTTAAATATAAAATCTTTAAATGGCTAATGTGCTTAAAATGTAGAAAATCAGATAACAAAAGCAGTTCTTGTTTCAAAGGAGAACAGCAGTCAGTGAGAAAAATGAACAAAAAGAAGACAAAGTGACAAAAGAAATAAGGAACTATCATTGATTTCCTTGGGAAAAAAAAAGGATAAAACCTAATAATTTTTTCACACATTATCAAATAACATGGTAATTTATCCAGAATATCATTATACTAACATTTGGCTGTTGCTTGGTATCAGATGAGTTCTTACAGCTCAGAGTGTGCTGGGGCAGGTTTTGAGGGTGGTTACTGACCTGTTTGTTGGCATTATGGCCAACATCCCTGGAGGTGTTCAAGAAATGACTGGATGTGGCACTTAGTGCTGTGGTTTAGTTGACAAGGTGGTGTTTGGTCAAAGGACTAGATGATCCTGGAGGTCTTTTCCAACCTTACTGACTCTGTGATTCTGTGGGCTGGGCTAGGGTAGTAGGAGATGTGGATTCTTGGGGTTGTCCGTGGAACTTTGGGAAGTCCTGGCCTCATTACTGCTAAAGGAAGGGTGAGAGCACCCAGCAAATCACAAGTTACAACATCAGTGCTCATGTGTTGAAAAGACTTGGAAAAGTAAAAGCTCTTACGCTTCTGTACCCATGCCACTAGTAGACATTAAGACATTTTTCAAAAATTAAGTCTCCTGCTCAGTGCAGAACATTAACCTTCAAAATGTAACTTATTGGCAGTAATAATAGAGTTTAAAAAGTAAAACAAGTGCCTGTGCTCTGTTTTTCTCTGCTCTCCTTTGTAATTCAGATTTCTCTCTCTCTCTAGGCAAGGCCAGAAAGGACAGGAGGCTGAGGGGCTGGCATGACCTATTGTGGGAATATGCAGCACTCAGGACATAATGATCTGCTTTGCTGTATCTCGTTCAGCATCCACTAGATTTTGTCTGGTTTTGTTTAGAAGCTGTTGGTGTAACCATTGCCTCCATCCTTTTCTCTTAACACGCTCCTTCAGAACTCTGTTCTGCAGGACTGTGCAAGAGCCAGGATAATTTTAGGCTGATCTTAAAATACCTGGAAGGATTGGGTGGATGGAGGGGAAGATGGCTTTAGTTCCTATTTGAGATCTTGTGCCTTCATTCCCAGGTAAGAAATTATAGGTGTCAGAACATCTTTGCAGCACCTACACACCTTAGAGATTTTATTTGGATTTTCTAAACAAATAAGAAGTCTCTGTTTCTTCACAAACTCAAGGTCCTTTTTGTACATGCCTTACCCCTGCAGTCTATCATTTTCCAATTCTCCTTCCTTTCAGCTTCTGCATCTTTACATTTTCATCTTTGCACCTGGCCCTTTGCATTCAGGCCATCCTGAGTTGCATTCTCTTTTTCTCTCCTGGTCTTCTAATGCAAAAAGGAATATTTCTGAGATGTGTCTGCTTATACAGTAAAGAATTTTGTTGTTGGCACTGCCATCCAATGACTTCATTCTCTGAATGGGAAGGGTGACCTCTGAAGGGGATCTGGAGGCCCCTGGGTGCTTAGATCACTGTTTGCTCCTTATTATCTGGTTTGGAGTACTGCCAGGCACTCCTGTGCAAGCTGCCTACAAGCTCTTGTGAAGACCTTGTCTGGCTGGGAAGGATGTGGGAGTCCTTGTTGATGATACAGCTGTATGGGTGGAGCTGTTTTACCTCATCATTTATCATTATCATTATAATTTCATTATCATTACCTTATCACTTTCAGCTTAATTAAAATGTAAGTACCCTGGACCTAGGGGATCAGCACAGGAACTGAACAGACATCTCCACGATGAGTCCTATATAGCTGGCAAGCAATGCTCATATGGAATTATGCTTTCTTTTACCTTTCTATGATCATCTGAGAAAAATGAGTTCAATGAGTAACTGAGGCTGAGTTTAGATTAGTGACTCCTATAAGCTTAGGGCAGAGATGAAGACATTGCAAAACTGCAGAAATAAGGATTTTTGGAACTACAGGTAGGTAATTTACAATTAGAGTAATTTTTGTTATGGTAGAACATCCCCACATAAGTGAAAAGATTGGGGAATTAGCCCAAATCCTTAATCTCAGCTTCTGTGTGGCAGCAACTTCTTCTAGGAAGGTATTCCAGCAGAAGTAATTCTAGACCTGCTTCCATCTCTGAAGAACATTTATTGTTCCATTGCTTCTCAAGCCTCAGGGTGTTCATGCTTCAAGTCTGAATATTTATTATGTCAGGTTGTTGTATGCCAGTAAGCAAAAATCAGAACTATCAATTCCAGCCCTACTTTCCTAGCAAAGGCATTTATATTATGAGGGCTTTGGTCTTGTGAAACACAATGGGAAAAATCTGGTTAGATGTATGGAAGGCAAGCTTTTTTTTGTGGTTAAAAATAGCATCTTGCAGTAATTCCATGAGAAGACTAAAAGTGACTTTCTTACTGTGTGGAGGATGCTAAATAAGACTTTTTAAAATGGTACCTTGTGCTAGGATAATTACGGGAGAAAAACAGCTTTCCATGAATCTAACAGCTGTTTTAAAAGCTCAGCTGGCAGCATCATTTGCTATTGTGCAGGAGACCTAAGTTCAAGATCACACAAACATTTTTTGTCTTTTCAAAAGCCAGCAGGGAAGTGAGGGAGGCATAAAGAAAATTAGAGTCTTACTGCAAAGGCCAACAGAAATCTCTCTGTGATCATGAGCTGAGTTTGTGTTTCCTGTACAAAAGTTGCAAGGAGTTAGAAGCAGATAATACTCTCTGGAATGGCTTGACATCCATAGGTGGATGAGAATTGTCTGTTTCTTTAAATTTACAGTGGCTGCACTGGATGTTCCAGAAAATGATGGATCAGTGCAGTCCTATAAATCCCCAACACATATGTGGTATACCTTTTCAGAAATAACTTACAAAACAGCCTTCCAGAGGAGAAGAAGTCTGCAGCAATGACAGCACACTGACAGTGCAATAAAGAGGAATTCATTATTCAGACTGCAGGGGTTGACAGTGGCCAGAGGGCAAATGCATAAAATAAGAAGAAAGAACTGATGCTCAAATGTCAAAAACTCCATGCCACAAGTGAAAAAAAGAAAAATCTGTTCCAAGCATATTTCCTCTGTGTAGGAATGATGGTGATGATGATAATACTAACAATATTAATAACAACATTTATCTGAGCACAATAAACATTACTGAGGATGAAGCATTGTGTGACATCATCTGTGTGTAAATAAATTATCCCTTTCCAGTGTTCATTGCTATGAAATTAAAAGAAACCTTTGTGATCTAGAAAGGGGCAGCAAAATAAAGAGTTAAATATGTAGGATGGTTGGTTTTGTGAGTAATTCTTGTTGACAATTTTTAAGCTACTGCTCAACTCTAAAAACAAGTCTGATTGTTATTGTTTCTTTTATTACCTAAAGAGGATAACACCTACTCACAGGTGCAACTACTTTAGTATGAAATTTTGCAGGCATAAGCTGCACCCTCAAAGAAGATCTCAGTCCCACAAAGGAACAGCAATAAGTTGGGCAAAAGCCCAGTTGTTTTTCTGGAGTTATTTTGTTCTAAACAAACTTCCCTTGCAGTCACTCTGTATTTTATTTTTAGTTCTTCCTTCTTCGGTATTGAATGCTTTCCTAAGAAGGAAGGATTTTTGTTCTGTATTTTTCTTCCCCTGACATTTCCCATATGAGGTTGCAATCCTCTGATGGCTTGTATGAAGAGGATTAGAAATATGTCATCGCTAATTGCAGGTGAGGATTTAAAGCTGGGCTGGACAGGAGAAGCACGAAGATGAGATTGCCTGACCTGTCTTGATTCAGACTGTGGATGCTTTGTGTCTACCTCTGCTGCTCCAGGAAGTTAGTCTGCCTCCCACATCTCACATCTGTCCTCTTCTTATGGCAAGAGAAAGTTGGTTGTTGAACAGGATGAAAGACTGATTTCTTTATTGTACATTGTTCCTAAAGACCCATTTCTGCCACGAGGACCACATGAAGTTAGTTGGCTCATAAAGCACAAGGGAAGGTGCAGTTGCAAAGAGGAATCACTTCTAAACTCAAAAAAAAAAAAAAAAAAAAAAAAAAAGAGCCAGATTGCACTTGTGGGATTGTTTCTTTCTCCTCAACAATTTTTCTGTTGTTTCTATTAAACTGTAAACTGAGTACTGTCACTGCATCCCCACATACACCACACAAGTGCTTCCAGTGATGTGGAAATAGCAATGGTAACCTAAGTGAGCCCTCACCTTCTCTGAACATTCCCACTACTTAATGTCAAACTGGTACCAGTTTGACTAGTAAGGGTAAGGGATTACATAACTTAAGTAAAATTACAAGAAAATTATGTCAGCGTGCATTCCCCTCTCTTTTGCTTCAGCATGAATTAATCATGAAACATAAATCAAAGTAATGGACACAATATTTATAACCATTTAGGCTCCCAGGCGTTGATTAACCACGACTGAGGGAAGTTTTTCTCATGAAAATGAATGTTACATCATAAAGAACCTGAAAGTTCCCATCTAGGGCTGTGAACCACTTGGAAGGACACTTTACACTAGCCCCAGCATTGTTTGAAAGGTTGAAGTCTGAGGAGATAAGACACAATAAGCAAGGCCAAGTAGTCAGAGTTGCTTTGCACTTTTCTGTAAGGATCATTCCTCAGCGAGTCACCCAGGTAGAGGAAAGAATTTAATGCAAATGCCCCTTTACCTGCTTTAAAAAACAATTCTACATTCTTCAGGCCATGCAATAAGGTCAAGAGTGACTCAAAAGTTTCAAAAAGTAGTAAAGCCGAGCCAGAGTCAATTGAATTATCTTCAGACATCTGATTGAAACCACAGAGTTTTGTCACAATTTTCAGGACTCATCTGTCAAACCTTGACAAATCAGGAAATCGAAAAGGATGATTTCTGGATTAAGACTGAAAATAAAACTTGAACTTCATTTTCAAGGAGAAAGTATATTTATTTTAATTACTAAAGAAATATGCTGTAAAAATACCTCCTTATCTGCCAACGAAGTTGTAACCACAATTCCATATCTCTGTCTGTCTCTCCCCTGACAAATTTTGGGCTCTCATTCTGGGGATAAAAATACCTTTTTCAAAGTCATTTGGAGAACGATCTATGACTTAGTTAAGGAAATAATGAAATGCCTCAGTCTTCTCAGAATTAAAGGCAAATAACATTTTTAGCTGTATTAATAGACTTGTTGATGTAACCTGCTGGTTCTTGGTCATCTAAGTTTACAATGTACACCAATATCTCTCTGCGAAAGCTGTGTTGCTAAAATGGATTACTTTCCTTGTTATTTAATCACTCAACCAGGTCACTTCTTGTGAGGAAAAAACAGGGATTAACAGACAGAGGACTAAATATGGGACTAAAAAAATGCATATGTTTGTTCTGGGCTGGTGTAACAGACTGTGTGCTGCCTCTCTCACAGAGCAACGCCTTCCATATGAAAAGGTCACGTCTCTAGAGCAGGCAGCACTTCTGGAACACTCTTTTAGTGAAGTTACCACACGGCTCAAACTTTCCTGAAACAGTCACCCTCTTTTAACGTTTGGCTATGGGTGATGCAAGACTGAAAAGAGACAGAGGTCTTGGAAAATGAAAGGAAGTCTTGCCATAAGCTCTGTCAGTGTCTTGACAACCCATTGCGGGACAGACAACTTTGGCGTTGGTTCATCTTTACTCTTAGAGTTTGGGGTTCTGGACTCCACACATTACACAAACATGTTGAAACTATTTAACTCCTTTCTTCCTGATGCAGGGGCTGCTGCTGGAAGTGTTTTTTGGGAAGAGTTGTGGAGTGGAACACAGAAATGGTGATGGATACAGTTGGAGCCCACTAAAGGTACTGATTATGTTTTTCTTCCAGAGAAGTCCTGTTGACCTAACATAAATGGGGCCATGTTTATTTTATCCTTTGCTATTGCTTTCAATTAAAGTCAATTTAAGAATCTTACCTTTTAGTCAGGATTTTCAAAACTGGCTGGTGTTTGTGAGGCCCTGATGAGTACCACTCACCCCTAAGGGTGCCACTGTCAGAGGTACCTTTTGGAACAGGTGTGTTTAATAGTGATGTGCAGTCAAATAACTGCTCTCCATTCTGCTAAATTACATTTTGTTTCAGCTCTCCAATCTTTAAGCCATACCCAAAAGCTGGATCAGTTTAGGAAAATTCATTGGCAGCCTGGCTGAGATTACATCTCAAGCACATCATTTTTATATGCAGTTATAAATCACTTCTAACTTTCTGCACAAAGAGTGTTTTCTGTTGATGTATTTGAGAACATTGTAGAGAGGTTTATAATTAAATGAGGAACAAGTAGGACTTCTTTTATGAAGAAATCAATTTTTAATGCCGTAGAAATAAAGGGAATTTTGAAAATACTGTGCAGTCTTTATTTTGGCTTTGTACCTGAAAGTTGCACAGAAGTAATTGCATTTCTCTTTAAGAGACAGTGGAAGGAGAAATAGCCAGCTTTCATTTACATTGAGGATAAAAAATGTATCAAATAGAGAGACCACAAATTTAGGTAAAGATGTCTAGTTTCTTCTAAAACATTTTCAGGGACAAGCTCTCCTAAGCCTTTTGCCGAATTGTGCACTAAACCATATCTTTCTATCCATTAAAAGTGCCCACACTTCACAGCAGGGTTTAGTTTTAAAATGATGTGATAGGGCTCCAAAACCACACAGTTCAGTTACTAGTACCAAATGTAGAAAATGCCCTTCTCTTCCTTGTCCTTTTCTAGCCCAGGGTGGCCAGCTTAGCCTTCTGCCTGTTTTTGATTAAAGGTGAGGTACCAATATGATCCAGCATGGTGATTACTGTGTTCCAGTGTAAGTCACAGACCATTGCTGCTATTATTTATTCTCTGACAAAAGCATTAATTTACCCCTCTACAACTACAGGATGCAAGGTCTTAATGGCTTGACTTTTGCTGTGAGTGCAACCACTTTATTTTTCATTTGCTCCAGTTGCTAAGAAAGCTGCACTATCTGTTGTCCATTCTCCGTGGAAAGATTTGAAATTTGCCAGTGCTGTCTTTCACTATGGATCAGAAACCAGGTAAGTTTCCAGTGTTAGGGATGGTCACTTGCACCTCATCCAGTTTCTCCAGGCTAAAATATGTATGTCAGATCAGTCTCTCTACAGAAATTTTCTTTTTTCCTTCATGGAGTTGGTGGGGTTATCTGTGCACACTTGAGCCAAATTCCAAGAAGAAATGGATGGTAGACTAAGGAGTTGATTTTTTTTTTTTTTGTGAGAAAGGTTTACTAGGTTTACTTAATTTTGTACAAAACCAGAGACTAATATGGAGTCTGCAGAAGTTTACACATAAGCAAAAACCCCAAGGTAGCCTCCAGCCCCACAACTTTTTTCTCCTAGAGCTGTTTAATGGGGGGAAAAGCTGAGTGCACAAAGCCGCTCCAATGCGAGCCAGTGAGTCACCGCCTTCAGTCTGCACCTCTTTGGTTCAGGCTGACGTATTTGCAGCTGAACTTTTTAGGTTTGCCAGTTCTCTGGAGAAGATGTATATTACAGAAAAGTTGGGAATTTTCAAGATACAGCTCATCAATTCACCATGTATGACACTTCTGAGAAAGTGAGCACCTTACAATAAGGGGAGAGAGAGAGAGAGGGGGAGGTACTGATCTGACTGCAAGACCTGCAGAAGTGCTTTCAGCTTGTTAGAAACTTTCAGGACCTAAAACTTCTTAGTATTTAAGTACCTGCCTTGAAGAAGCTATAAGTAGCAGCAATGGGTGAAAGTGCTTTTTTAAAGAAGTGAGTAAATCTGTTCCTTTCTTAATGGAAAAATCCACACAATCTGTCAAGAAGTGGTAGATGTTCTTCTACAAGTACCAATGTCATGACATTTTCCTGCCATATCCTACTAATGAATAAGACATCCAGCAGAATCCTAGAATGGCTTGGGTTGGGGGAGATCTTAAAGATCCTCTAGTTCCAACCCCCTGCCAGGGGCAAGGACAGAGAGTAAGCAAGGAGAGGTCAGAGAAAGACAAGAGGCTGGAATGAAGTGTGCAGTGGTGGGGATAAAGGTAGGCAAAGATACTGTAATTAACCATACTTGAAACAGGATCTTTCACTCCTTTCCAGCACACAAAAAACAAATTTTTCATTGCCCTCAGCATCACTTTACACTGCAAATGACAGGAACGTACAGCTAGAAGAAAGATCGGTCTTCAAAATCTGAGCATTTTAAAATGGAAAAGCGCTATTGATTTTAAGTACACAGCGTTCATGCAGAAGATTAGATAATCAGTTTTATACTGAAAATATGGAAGTGCCCACAGAGCATTTTTTTGGGGAGTAATAGTTATTTTTCTTTTCTATTTTTTGAGAATTCTATTGTGCTTGCTCCACTATAAATTTTCCACTATTGTTTATAGACAGTTTGAGAATTTGAAGCCAAGACTTGATGCTGCAAAATTTCAGATAAAAGCCTTGAGGTAAGGAGGCAATGTGCAGAACACCTAAGAATTTCATATTCAGATTCCCTCAGAGAAAAAAAAAATCTCAAAGAAAACTGGATGTATAATGAAAAGGCAGATAAATGTTTCATCTCATTATTTTCCTGTCCTAAACCTCAGGCTTATATCCTCCCCCTTGGCTTCTGAAGACAGAACTGCTGACTTGTCAATCATGAGTAATTCCCTTCCCTTTCCTAAACACCCATCTCCCACCTCTTAAAATAGTTTCCAACGTTGGAGCAAAGTACAACATCAGCCAGAAGTGGTGAGGTCTAACCAAATGTCTCATTATCCTGACTGGAGAGTTAAGGCAGAGCTGCAAGCTCGGCTAGCCAGGAGGAAAATAGTCTTAAAATATCAAATGCACCAAGCAAAGAGGCTGAAACAGGAAAGATCCCAGGGTTTTTAGACAGACCCTGTTGTTTGAAGCCTCTCTTGGCCAGTGTGGCACCTGTCGAGACTCAAACACCTGGCTGTGTGTTTACAGAGGTGTGCAAGCTGAGAGTCACTGTTATTGTATCTCACCTCATGTGATGCAAAGGGGGGCTGGCACTGGCCCCAGGGTGCCTCCCGTGAAGATGTGACTGCCCCGAGACTGCTTCTAGCAACTGCTGTCATCTGCATCTCTGGCAGCATCCGAGCTGCTTCTGGGGACTGGAAGGCTTGGAAAAATGCACCCATGGCTGCTCTTCTTTGCCTGGGAAGGAATGACTGAGCCACTGTTCTTTTCTGCCCTACTGGGCTTGTTCTCAAGCTACTTTGCCAGGGCAAGAGACACAGGAAAGAGGGCACAGCAACTCCACAGTGATGGTGATGCCTACAGACTTTTAGGTTTTTCATATATTTGTAGGTTTTAAAATTTTTGATATATAGTTGTATGATTTCTAGTACTTTTCCTGCCCTTTCTCATGTTTTAGAATAATAAGCTAACTCTTTCTAATGTATGCTTGCAATTGTTTGGTGTTATTCTTAAGAAAAGAATTTCTGATGGAAACATCTTGTTTTCCACCAGAACTTAAGAGACAACAAGAAATAGGGCAAAGAAGCTCCTGGACCAACTCCAAGGGGCTGACCCAAGGGTGGGTCACTGAGGCAACTGGTCTCTTATTGGATGTACCTGCTAGATACACTAATTGATTAACCTCATAAAAATAGTAGAAATCCTTTATCACATGTGCACACAGCCATATTTGTGCACCTGAAAGCTTCCACTAAAGGACTGCTTTTTTCTTACCACTTTAACACCATTGCAAGGTTTTTCCTTTTTGTTTTTGGCAGAAATGGAACAGTGTTGGATAGGAGGGGAGGATTTTGCTAGCCCTAAGCTTTACTGTAACCTTCAGGACACGGAGGATTCCGTAGAAGGAAAGTTTGGATGAGCGGTGCTGGGTATGAGGTAAACAGCTCATAACCAGCCATGGTCTGCATGGATGGGGTTGATGCTGGTACTGGGTCTATGATTTGTGCTCAAAGAGCCTCAGGAATTAGATTTGCTCCTAATTACCACAGGACCCATGTGGCTAGTTGAAGAGAGAGGATTTCTGCTGTGGGAAAGGCAGTCACTAATACCTGGGGACAGTAAAAGCTGAGATAGAACATGCTCAGGGTGTGTCAGTGGTGGGGAGACAGTTAAAATCTTTGCTCTCAAGGGTGATGGCCTGGTCTGGCCAAGATTTAGGAGGGGGAGTCAGAGGGAAGGATAGTGGTAGAGCAGGGAGGAAGGCAGGGTGGACAGAGTCCCATTTGCTGCTCTGGCTGTTTTATGGGAAATAGGAGGGAGGAGAGTGACTCCCTGCCTGTTGAAACTCTGCACTGCTGGGGCAGCCAAATGGAATATGGGGGGCTTCAGCACTGGCAGACTTGGAAGATGAACATTTAATTTGTCATGCCCACATACTGAATGCCTATAGCTGATGCTGGTCTGGAGAATAAGATATATTGATGGTTGGTGCAGGACCTTTAGGACTTCTGACAAAACCTGCTAGCATAGGGATGCTTTTGAAAGAGGAAGATGTTGCTGAACTCTGGTGGAGGCTGCATTTTAGGCAAAGATTACAGTTAAGGAGCTTGGCAATGAGAATTCAATAATTATGTTTATTTTTCCCTCCTAACAGCTTTGCTTGGCAGGTTAAGGGAAGGATTGTTGATAAAATAGAGCAGGTGGTTCCAGATGTGCCAGAAAGATTGGGAGGAGGGTAGGTACAAGCAGGGTGAGTGCTGGATGCTGACAGTAGGAACAGAGGTTCAAGGGAGGCTGCTCAGAGTGAGGAGAACAAACATGAGTGGAAGAAGGAAAGGGGAGGGAGAAAGCATGAGGGAAGAGACAAAAGACAAAGGCAATTTCCTAAGACTTCTCTCTTCATCTCTGTCCTCCTTCTTATCTTCTGGGTACACCCTGACTTAACCCATGCCCATTCAAGAATGGAGGGAAAAACTGAAAGCTACAGCGTTCCTTTATGCTCACAGTAAATGATCCAATGCCTGATTAAATGACGTGGCCAACTTCAGCATCCAGAGGTCAGTGCAGCTTCTTCACCTCTTTTTCTCCTGCTTGTTAGCAGAAGGCAGGACACAGCTAATTTTTTTTTTTAAGAGGGTGCTTTTCTTTTGAGCATTTTAAGTAAATATTTTTATACTGTGTGTCTTAAAATATCTGGATTTTGGTCCTCATCGTTCACAAGCACGGGAATAGTAAGTTAAAAAGTATCAGCTACTGTAGATCATGAAGAAAATGCATAACAGGGTATTAGATGTATCTATATCTATGTAAATATTTGCATGAGTGAAGGACTGAAACACCAAGAGCCTCAAGCTCTCAATAAAAACAGAGCTGCTTCTGGGTTGAATAAAAGGAGAAGCAGGATACTGACTGTGAGGGCGACATGATATTGTAACCTGAAAACTAATTAAGGAAAGAACAGAATTTAAATTACATTTGGATGCAGCAGCAGGAAATACAAGGAACAGGTGTTTAACAAGATTCCTTTTGACTGTTTAACCTCTTTGCTAATGCCAAAAAACCCAAACTCTGTCAGACTTCGGCTTTCTCTTGTTTCAGTAGTTGTCCTTTTGGCTAGCTCATGACTCAGAGCATTTTTTCTGCTGTTAGTTTGTCTCTAGAGATCTGGGTGTCTGCCATGAAGTGTTTTTTGATCTCTATTGCTGTGTTGCTTCCTCTTCAGTGAGCGATAGGATTACCTGGCTGTAAATAAGGCCCAGCATTTTTGACTCTGCTCTGTGGGTTCATGACAGCATCTGTGGGAGAGATCACCTCCCAAAACTGGGTGGAATTTGTTGCCTAACACCTAGAAACCAGGGAAGGCTTTTCTTTGTGATCACTGTAAAATACAAAAGCATAAATAATTGTTTTTCAGTGTTTCAGGTGTTGGTAAAGTCTGGAGGGATATCTGTTAATAGAATAGGTCTCTGACACCCTGCTGAGTGACTGGGATTACATAACGCTGAAGTGGCTTTACATCTCTTAAGAAGCTCCTTGTTTAAATGACCTCCTAGCAATGAGCTCTTTCTCTCTAGCATTTTATATTCTGATTTTGCACTGTTTCTTGGATTTAGAAAAAGAAAATAAACTCAAGTCATACCTCCTTTAACAGTCACCTTTCAGTGGTATAAGTGTTCACTTCCATCACGATTTTGAAAAGTTTCTTCCTGAATTTCTTTTGTTCAGTGTTTGAAGCAAAGAAATTGTTAGAAGACTATCTCTCTAAAAGGATGCTTTCTTTAGGATGGGGTTTCAACAGCTTTAGACAATAGACAGAGTCAGTATTTGATGTCAGATCTTGCCTGCATGAACTCCCATCCCCACTCTCCTCCCACACACATTTAGACCCCTACATGGCAGGGGCATGCATCTCTAACTCTTTAGGCTCGTTTTCAGAAATTGATTCCATTAGCTGCTGCTTCTTTTTGTTATTTTTGCCTTTCATCTTCCTCATTGCTTTCCACACAGCATGCAGTCTGGCCTGCTGGCTGATGTTCTTCTTCCAAATTAGCGGGTTTGACACCAGAATCTTCTACAAATAAATGGATCCACCTTCTCTCCCCATTCCTCCAGTATATGTGTATATGAGAACTGCCTTTCTCCTGAGCCTTGCTCTCCTGTCCCTGACCTGCCTCGCTATCCACAGAAGGGTTGGACTCCCTGTCAGGACACCAAGGGCATCAGCAGCCTCTGTCACCTCTCGCTTCGAGGGGTTTGGCTGCCCTGGTTCAGGGCTGTGACATTTGCTGTCAGCTCTTTGTTGTTTGCTGGATGTTATTTCCAGGACTGTTGGTGGCTCAAATTCCCTTACCAAAGATCCTGTCTAATCTTGTTCCCTATTGTTATCACCAGTTTTGATCTGTCGATTTTCCAGTTTGCTCCTATTTTTCTTTTCCCCTGATGACAAGAACACCAGGATGCACTTGCAGCCTGCAGGGACCACCCTGATCTCCAGGATGTGACTGCAGGAAGGTGAAGGAACATTTCTGAGCTGAAGGGCCTATCAATAGATGTACCTAGCTCACAACTTCCCACAGACTCCCTAGCAAAAACACATTTTTCAGTCTTGAAGTTAAAAGTAATCAGCAACACTTGGAAACAGGAAATCCACTGTGCAACATGGTCCAAATTCTTGCAGTGGCATGCCTGAAATCAGTGTTTCAGGCTCCTTTTCTAAACTCCTGGGAAGCAGGAGAAGAACCAGGTTCTTCTGCACCTGCAGGATGCAAGAGACTGCCTGTGTGGATGCTGATGGTAGGGCCATTAAGCTTTAATGATTCTCACCCTAGAGGGTTGCTTCCTATGCAATACTTCATCTTTTATGGTCTTAATTAATACTGATTGGTAAATGATTGCCTCTAAAAGTACTATTCTATGGAGAAAACTAATCTCTGATATTACAGTGATTGATATTTGGGAGAAACCATAAGGTACTACAGCCTTTTGTAAATTATCACCTTCCTCTGTTTTGATTTGTATCTATCTATATATTGTTTTCCTGGATAGTCTATATTGTAACTCCCACATGTGGGGAGTTTCATCACATTTCAAACCAAAATGTGGGGCTAGAAGAGATCACGCTTTTGACAACTGTAATGAAAAAACATTATGAAATCAAGGATATGGCTGTTTACTTTTTTCCCCTGTTTGCTTTCAATCAGCATACTAATTCTGCTTCTATGTGGAATTCGCTCCTCCATTTATATGGTAGGGTGATTTAATTTTTGGTCTGTTCCTATTCTGAGAAGGAATCCTCCTGCATACATCCTCAAGATTCTCTTCCAGCAAAGACTGTGATTATAGAAAAGTAAAAGCAGAGCTCTTAGATCTTAGTAAACAAAATCAGAAGATGAATTAATGTTGAAAGCTGGCTGTGACACTGAACTTACAATTCACTTATTATTTTTGGCAGCAGCATGTCCAAACTGCCAAGACCATTCTTGGAAATCACAGCTGTGATATCTATAATAGCTGAACTACAGGAAAGCTGCAGTTAGGTCACACTGCCTTGTCACCGCACATAAATAGTGCAAGTGATAATAGTTACCATTACTGCCTACTCATTTGGCAGCATGTTTTGTTCAGTTAAAACAATTCCAATTATTAATAGCATGATAAAATAGTCTGCTGAGTGCATTCCCTCCTGCTGTTACATGGTTGAGTCAGGTTAGGAGTGTGGTGGGGCAGATCAGCCCCAGCTGAATCCAACTGGGCCCTGTGGGCAAGTGCAGAGAAAGGTCATGGAGTGGGCTGGGAGGGGAGGTCACGGGACTGGCTGGGGCCAGGTGGTTTTTGGAGGCCACCTGGGGAAGGTTCAAAATGAAGCTGGGGAGAGACCAAGGTCAGTAAGAGCCATAGATGGAGAGGAAGCTTGCTGGGCTCTCTGTGCAGTGAGTACTTGAATGAATTACCTTAAGTAGGAAAAGGTCTCAGGAGTTTGTTGTCCGCCAGAGCTGCTGGTCCAGGGAAAGGTGATAAAATTAGATGCTGAGCTGGAAGGATACTGGGAAATTGATGGGGGCATTTGACTGTGTTTTAGCAACCTAATTCTCAGAGTAAGTTATATAGAGCGTGCTGCCAATTATTTACAAATAGAGCTTGAAAAGTGCTCCTGCCTGAGGTAAATACTATCAGCTTTAGAAGAGCTCAACTGCTGTTTTGGAGCACTTACAAAAACATACGTTCCACATCTACAATTATTTGTTTTACAGGATTAGATTTATTTTAAATGCTATTTATGGTTTGGAAGACCTGTGCCAGCCTCCTGCATGCACAGGCTGTTTGACCACAGGTGTCTGATTTAGAAGGTCTGCAAAACATCTACTTTGCATGTTTGCAAGCAATCCAGGAGCAAATTGCTTGATAATGCTGTTACCAAGACAGGCCATATGTGGTAAAATGACAGAAGCCATGGACAAACAAAATATTGTAAAAGCCTAAGTGCTTGCAGTAGTTGGTGATACGATACAAGAATTGTCCAGAGGTCCAAAAGATTTTCTCTCACGTTAAAGGTACTGAATTGCTTTATTTTTTAATTTTTTTTTTGGCTCAGCTTTTTGCTCTTCTCAGCTGGTGCTGAAATGGTTTGGCTTAGCCTGAGGGAAGTGGAGGGGAATTGCTGCCCCTAGACCTGGGAGTTGAATTTTGGCAGGCAAGCTGGCATGTGCTACTCACAGCTGGTTTCGAGCTACAGACAGTCAATGGGGACAGGTTTGGGGCAATAAAGCTGAATGCTGAAAGACACTCCAGACTTAATCTCACAGGATTTGGGGCAGGAGAAAAAAGCCTTGGGAAAAAATTGATGTGTCAAAGGTGGACAGATCTTTTTTGCTCTTGGCAGGTAAACAAAAGAATGTTTAAATCAGAATTCTGTGCAGAGGCTTAATACAGTGTAGATTTCTTTTTTTTATTATTGTTTTGGCTGTACTGCTGCACCAACAACTCAAGAACCTGTAGCACAGGCTTGGTTTTCTGTCTTCAGCAATTCTTAGGTTTATAAATCCCTGCATAATGTGATTGAACCCTGCTTTAAAACACTGAGAGTTCCTTGTCCTAGCTGCTTTCCCTGGAAGACTTATCCAGAGTTTCATGCTGATAAGCATGAAAACAATTTTTTTTTCTTGCCCAGCTTCCAGTTCTAGATGATACATTGTGAGTTTGTATTTACTTGAATTATTACTGATGCCTTTGAAAGAAGATCTCTCATCTTCCTGTTTGCCCCCTCTCAACTGTGGCATGTCAAGCTCTTATAACTTTTCTATTCCTTTAATAATTTTTCTGTTCTTCCTCTGTACCCATTTGAATTTACATTACTTTTTTCAGAATGTAAATGGCCAGAAAAGTAGTCCAAATAGTTTTTCAGTGAAGTCTTTAATAACAATCTTTTTCTCTTCCAAAAATATCTTGCCTAAAGCATTTTCTGATGTCATTAACTTCTTCCCCACCTGCATCACATCAACAGCTCACAGCCAAATGCTGATTGACCAGCGCAACTCGATTTTCCTCTTTTTAGCCATCTCTTTGATATAATCTCTATAGAAATAGTATGAATTCTTGTAATGGATCCCTAATCAAACAGTGATTAGGGATCAAACAATTCCATCTCCTAAACTGTAAAGTACCTTCCCTTCTTTTGTAAGAATGTGTTATTGCCTCTTTGCATAGAATCCCAAGAGCTCCAGTCATGCTGGGCAGTATTCTGCAAGGTTGTATTTGATGATAAAAGCACAAATCTTGCTTGTTGATCAACTAAAACCTCCAAACTTTCCTGAGACCCATATAAAACCTAAAATGTGGCCCATGCAGGTTGGTGATCTTGGTTACAACAGCAAGACAAGCCCTGACATGGGTTTGGTCGCCAAATCCACTCTTTTGGGTTAAAGCCATAAATAAAAAGGCAGAACTAACTAAGATAATTAAGTTGGACACAGTACTCAGACTTGCGTATCTTTTATGCATTTAAAATGTGTAAAAGCCAAAACAAACATGAATATAATAGAAATACTGTAAAGCAAACAGATTCTGTTTGTATAAACAATTTAATCCCTGGTTTTTATTTTGAGTAGGTGCTTTCAGAAACGAAGTCAGTGTTAGAAACACCACTCCAGGCTGCCATACTTGAGGATGATCTGGAAGTTTCCCTATAGCTTTGTGATAAAATGTGGCAGATTTTGCTCTGGTCTCCTGTCTGTAACCAGACTATTTATCGGGTGATTTTTAGTCATGGGGAAGAAGCAGGTAAAAGTACAAATGGCACAATCGAACAAAATACATTTAATTGCAAAAACTTGAAATTATTGACAGTGTGTAGAGTGGACTATATCTAAACCAAAAAGCCACTGTTCTATTCCCTAATAGTGACAGATTACAAAAAATTACATTTCATCACTCCCACAAGTCTACATCTGATATGCTTGCAGGGACCAAACACAAGTCACTCCTCAGGGAATATTGAGCTGTGAGGGATGCTGAAAAGAATGTGGGATGGAGGAGGCATGGGAAGATGGAGGGAAGAGCAGATGATGTTCTTCTCTCCCTGACGAGACATGTAAAAGCCAAACAGCCCCATTCTACACCAACGTATTTTCGGTACCTACGTATTTTAAAAATGCATTAGAAAAGGAATTGTTACTATGTCTCGTGTGTCACCAAAGCACATCTTGTCAAGGAAAGAAGAGATTCAAGCAGAGCTTGAATATAGAGAGAAGTGTGTTCTAATCACAACCTTGTGCTCCTTCAGAAGCTTTGTGCTATCTATTCTCCTTGGTATTTCCGTAGTGAAAGGCACTAATGATACTCCAAAATCTTATCCTTGCCTTTCCCAAAGACAATGTTTGCAAAGTGTTTTGATGACTGAAAATAGCACCAACTAAACACCATCACCGCTGCCACTGGAGCATGTGCACTCAGATGCATTGATAATAGAAGGAGGTGGGCAGCTCTCTGTACTAGACACAGAGCCTTGTGAAGAAAAGTTTATCTGGAAATTTAAGAGCTTTACCAGAGCTTTACAAATTCAAATGTGCAGAAAACTAGAGAATAAATTGCTGCATAGAAAATTAATATCTGAAGTGCTGAAATAAAATGCTTATAGTGAACAGAAATGCTGTGCAAGAATTGTTTGTGGTGTCAAGAATCTCTTGTAGGAGTTATTGAAGTAGTAATGTGAGTAAAGACAATTTGAGCTATTACAAGGAAGCTAAGGAATCAAGAGATGAGATCCAACAAATATCAAACGTCAGAAATTTATTTAAAAGCCACCAGAATGGCAATATCATCTTGCAGTATGTCATATATCCATCTTGGTTTATGAGCAACCAATTAATCTTGTAATGTTAGAAGCTAAAAAAAATCACCGTCAGTGGCATGGGTGAGGTAAATTTACATTTGGAAGAGAGTATGTGGTGAAATTATAAGTTTATCAGATCAGCCAGACATCCTTTATGCTCAATGTATTGTTCTTCTCTCATATCATCCTTCCCTGAAATGAACTTCTTGGTTTGATTTTTTTAAAAAAACATTATATTTAGGAGTAAATGTTCATAAAATCTCCATTCCACTTTAAGTGTCCCGAACCAGCTCAGTCTGTGACTGAGAACATTTTTACCATAAGAGAGTCGCTTTACCTGAGGAACTTTTCACAGTATTTCTAGTGACACAGTTCTGACAGGAGCATGATTTTTGTACAACTTTAATCCATCCATTTAAAAGAAGAGCTGCGGGTTCTACTTTTAATGGAAATTTAGTTCTGCAGCAGACTTAAAACTTCCCGGGAAGAGAGAAATTTTCTTAAATGTAGACACATAGAAGTGTTTAGGTTTAGAAAAGATCCTTGAGTCCAAGCATTGAGCCAGCACTGCCAAGCCCTCCACTAGACCATGTCCCTAAGCACCATGTCTGCACACCTTTTAAACCCCTCCAGGGATGGTGACTCCACCACTTCCATGGGTGGAACAAGCCTGTTCCAGGGCTTGACAGCCTTTTCCATTAAGAAATTTTCCCTGATATCTAATGTCAGCCTCCCCTGGCACAACTTGAGGCTGTTTCCTCTTACCTTGTTACTTGGGAGAAAAGACTGATCCCCACCTGGCTCCACCCTTCTTTCAGAGAATTGTAGAGAGAGCAATAGGGTCCCCCCAAGCCTCCTTTTCTCTAGGATAAACAACCCCAGCTCCCTCAGCTGCTTCTCAAAATCCTCATGCTCTAAATCTTCCCCCATCTCCACTGTTCCTCTTTAGACACATGTAATGCAAAGATCTATAAACTATGAGGTTTTTTTTAAAAAAAGTTTCTTTATGTTCGGTCATCTTTCTACGGTGCAGTGCTCTACACCTAAAAGTAAAATGTCTTAAACAGATGAGAAGATTTTAATTTCCTCTTTCTCTTTATTGGCTGCAAAGAGAGTATGGGATGACCTGCCTGGATAGGTTTCTAAATTGCATATGAAAATCTTGTCTCAATGGCACCAATTGATGTAACTTCATAAAAAAAAAAAAAAAAAAAAATTACAGAAAATATATGGTTGTGGAACTGTTATCTTTTGTATGAATATCTGGCTGGGCTGAAAATTGGCTGTGATAAATCCAGTGTGCATTAAAGTGGATCAGCAATACCACTTGGCAAATCTCCCCTACTAAGCTAGGACTTTTTTTTTTTTTTCCCTACAGAGAAATTTGGGATATGGCAATTCTTTTGTACTTAAACATGTAGTCCAGAATCCACCAGGCTGAGGAGGTGCTAGGTAGCTCATATTTTTTGTAGGTCCTTACTCTGAAACCTCATGCAGGAGTGAAATAGCTGAGGTTCTACTTTTGGGTCAGTTCAGATCTCTGAGCAGAGCCTACAGCCCTGTGCTCAGCAGCAGCTCCTCCCCTCAGTCAGGAGCCACCATAAATGAAGTTTTTTGGAAGGCCTGTAACTGTCCCAGAACTCTGCAGTTGCTGTAACTGGCTGCAATTTCCACTGTCCTGGAAAATATCTGTTCCCTAATAGTACATCTCTTTTGAAGGCATATGCTAAACAACAATAGAGTGTAAGTTATTTAGTTAACATCCCAAGTGAGAGCTCTGGAAACAGGATATAGACCTTTCCTGATCTGTGCACAGTACACAAAGGACTGTGCCAAATCTGAAATTACCACCACTAAACAGCTCTACGTTTATCACCTTGCAAATTTAATTTCAAAATGAGAACAAGAGAACTTAAACTCATCTTTCAGGTCTCTGAGGGTTTTTTTTTTTAACTTTTTGTTCCCTATTCCTTCTTTTCCCTGTTCATCTACTGAAGAGTGAAAAAAGGACCAGAACAGTAGATTTCATCTGGCTATTGATCCAATGTTTCTACCACTGCTTTTAGAGCTACTGTGGTTGGAAAATAAAGGAAAAGAAATATCCTTAAATTTCTCCAGCTGGTGTACTGGGTTTTCTGACTCCACATTTTTCCTGAGTGATAGAGACTACTTTCATTTACAAAATATTAAAACAAACAAACGAAAACCCCACCACAAAAGGCAAACCCAACAGAACCACTTTTGGTAGCCATAAGTGTTATAAAAGCAGTGGCTGACTCTGCCACCCCCATCACCCCTGTGGTAAACCAAAAGTAAATGCATATTGGTTTACCCTTGCAAGAGTCTTGTAATTTGTGTTTCCAGCACATAACAGTAGAATCAAAGCATAGGCTAAATGATTTAACAGTTAATAAAATAGTGGCTGTCCAAACTGCTTGTACAAATAAAAGGTTAGGTCACGTTCTCACTGAGTTTCCTTAGACGTACATCCAAAATGCAATGAGAATTCTGAAGGGAACACATAGTGCTTAAAATACCAATGCCAATTCAAAGATTCTGTTCTGCACATGTGCTAAAATTCCTGCTTTAGGCAATGCCATGAGAGAAACATAAGCTACTGCTGTGCATCAAAATGAAAACTTTAGACTTCTATTTATGCACGTTGATGCACGGCACTAATGCGTTATGTGCATCTAAAAACAAAAACTGCTTTCTCTCCTCTTTGAATGTGTGAGGCCAGGAGGAGCAAAGAAAGTCCTGCCACAGGGAGGAGGAAAGTTGCCTTGTGGTTTTGTGGGCTTGGGTCTGGCTCCTGTGCTTGGGGCAGTCCTGGCACCACCCCAGCAACCCCTGTGCACTTGTTCCACCCCTCAGCATAGCATCCCAAACCCCCTGCTGATATGATTTTGGCATTCTGAACCTCAGAAAAATCATGCCTTGGAATACCATAGGGAAGGGCAAGCTTATTCCCTGTATGATCTCCTTTATCTGTGCTTTTATTTATTTATTTATTTATTTTCTGCTTGTCCCTAGGCTCTTAGGGAACTGGGAATTGTGGTTAAAAGTTGCTTCTTCAGGCTGGTGCTTCAGATCCAGCCCAAGCTAGCAATGGCTGTTTCAGTGTATGTAAAGTTAACTTTCCCCAGGTTTCAGTGGATCCTGGGCTGCACCTCTAAAAATAATTGACAGTGCTGCCAGAAGTCTTGGCAGGCAAGCCAAAGACTGAAGTCGTGATGTCCCCAGAGATCTTACGGAAGATCTGAGCTGAATCATATCCAAGGGGCAATGGGAGATAATTATGGAGTTTAGGTACTTTAGCCCACATACCTGTTTTGGAAGAAAAAAAAAAAGCAGCTCACACAGACATATTCCCAGGTATATTCACCAGGTACATGTCCTGTACACAAACACTCTTAACAAAATTTCTAAAGGCTTAGAAATGTCTAAATTTTTAAAACAGTGTAGCTTGCTGCTCAGATATGAACCAGCTGTGTAGTGCCTCACTGGAGGTCTGATGAGAACACTGCATCAGCATTTTACTGATTACTTCTGGTTTTAGAGAAAAGCTAACACTTCCTTTAGTTTTAAGCCATAAAGATATGTCCAGCTCTGCAGGCCATAGTTTCTGCCCCATCACTGCAGCCACTCTGCTAAAATGTCTTGTTAAAATATTTGTACATTTCTCAGAGGATATTGCAAAAGGGTGGAAGACAACAGCAGAAAGATATAGAGTCTAGCTAAATATGAAAATAACACTGAATCAAAACAGCACCACCTCAATGCCCCTTCCTTAATGGTTTAGCTATTAACCATTTATCTGAGAGCTAGCCACACAAATGGCACTAATTCCCCACCAATGCAGAGTGCAGGAAAATGTCATGTTAAAATAATGCATTACTGTAAATAACACACAAGTTTTCCCACAAAGTTCCCTCACTTTGTATGAAATGGATGTATTAATTTATTAATATTTAATGCTTCTAGTCTGTGAGCTCCAGTAATAGTTTTCTGTAGGCAGTTTGTCTTTTATTTACGGGCACATATAATTGTAGTCAACAGCAGGAACATAAAAATATTTGCAGATAAATTTTACTCAAAAAATAAAAATCTCAGCAATTTAAAACTGTTTGAGGGTGCTGAGCAATGTATTTTGAATGTTAACCAAAGAGCAGTTAAACATTTTTCAAACTGTCCCATCTGGCACAGCTGTAAATAACAATCTCTCTGTTTTAAACAGTCCTCTCTTGACTGTGTTAGCAAATGTTAGGATTATTTGCTATTAACTGACAATTTCATCTTCAAGTGGATTTATAAAGTCCTGCAGCGCTGACACTAGTACATATATCATTTCTTGCAGATCAGTATAATGCTGAAAGAGTTTTTGTGCAAACATACTTAAAGCTCTTTGTCTTAAGGTCTGGAGATGTTGATATGGGTGGAGTTAGAGAGATTTATCATCATCTTTACTTTGATCCCCTTTCCTCCAAAAAAAGCAGTAAGCTAAAAAAATTCATGCATCTGGAGAGGTGAGGATGACAGTTTCATCTGCCACTGAAAGCCATCACTTAGGCTTAAGGGACTGGCTGACTTCTGGATGTGAGTGGATGCAACATAAATGTCTCGCAGATACTATGTGTGGCACAGTGGTCTTTCATCAGAGCAGAATTTATGGGTTTTTCCTTGCTGCTACATGAGTGGTGTGTAATGTGATTCCATAAATTACTGTGAAAAGCAGATAGCAGCACAATAAAAGTAAATAGTGATTGCAGGAACCAGTGTGTGAACAAAGGAAAAAAAATGGGGAGATCAGCTCACTCCTGCTCATGAGGGCTTGAATATTGACCTCACACAGGCAGGGATTCCTGACCTGTGCTCCAAATTGAAAATCAACATCTGGCCCGCTGGGTTGGATACAAGACAAATATTTTGTGGAAAAGTGTGTTTTATGAAACACATTTTTCATTCTTTAAGTAGCAGTTATGAGTTTGTAACTTCCAATTTGAAATAACTGCTTATTGTATTGAATAAAGAACACTCTACCTGTGATCAGGCCTTGCTGTTACCTCTGCACAATGCATATAAAACTTCCCAACTTTCTAAGGCCAAAAGTGAATGAAAACAGAAGTGAGATGTTTAAGCACTAAAATATACACTGTTTATTAAAGCAGAGAGCTAAACTAATTGTCTAATTATCTCTTTCTAAGCCCTGGAAAATTATTTGTCCTAGAAAATTTTTCCATGGGGTTGGGTGAAGAGAAGGTGCTGCAAGTGTTCAGCAAAGGGCAGAGTAAAATGCATGCTAATGCAGCACACAGTCCCAGGTATTTCAAAAGCTGCTCTGAGAAGAGACTTTATCTAACATCTCCCACTTCGATTTAAAATTACTGCCTACTCAGTACGTTATTTATGTGTATTCAAAGGCACAGCTACTTGCTTGCCTTTCAGACTGATGTTTTAACTATTTTCTTTGGTGTGCAAGCCCAGCAGAGAAGATGTGCTGACAGTAAACCAGCTTCAACGTTTTCTTTTATGTCACTGGCATTGTTTGTTGAGCTCTGGTCTGTACTGGCTCTGCAAAAAATACTGGCAGGAAACAGTGCTCAAGTGTCAGTGAACCAGCTGGGCCAGAGAATTTTTCATTAAAGGTAATTATGCATGAGAAGGACGTTGCTTGATTGGCAGCTTGAGCTGGTAGCACTGACAGATTGGGGAAACCAACCCAAATTTAATGTGCAGATAATGCATACTTTACATGGGAATGACTGATAGACAACAACTTATAAAGCTCCTGCCTGCTGCTTTTATGGCCACTTTGCAGGCAGAACCATCGTTTAAATGGAAGCAGAAAGCACTACCACCCTGTTCTGGAGATTTCATTGGGATAAAGTTAAGTCTCTTTAGAAAGGCATAGTCGGCTACAGAACACCTTCAAATGCAATGTGAAAAACCTGTTGATAAACATCCTGTCCCTTCTGTGAAACAGAATTGCAGGAAAAAAGCCAGCTTTAATGGAAGGGTCTGTGAAATTTAGTGTCTGTGAGGTAGCCAGATTTAAAGTAGACTGGTTTTTGTTTGTTTGTTTGTTTGTTTGCTTTATTTTAAAGCAGATAAATCTAAGAATTTTCTTCCTAAAGTTGAATCTTTTGAAAGAAATGGACTTGCCTGAGCAGGAGGCGCTTCATACGAGGATTGCAAAACCAAGCAGATCACCCTTGCCCAAAACCCAGCTCCTGAACCCTCCTCCATGTGAGATGTAAGGCTAACAATGTCCCAGCATCCCTCCAGACCCCTTCATGCTTCAGGGTGAGAAGTGGAGCAGATTCTCTGGATCTTCCCTCAACCCCCAGTTCCCTTGTTTCACTCTAACTTTGGTTTATAGCAGTGTTTCAAATACCTCAAGCTGGTGTTCTGAGGATGAGAAAAGAGATGCTAGTAAATTTCATTTCCAGCTTTGGAAAAAGTTCTGTGATCCAATTGAATCACATAACTGCGTATCAATTGTTATAAAGGCAAATAAACCAAACCATTAAGAAGATTCAATAGAAAATGGAATTGGTTTTGGGGATAAATAAATGCAAGTTAGCTATGAAATGTCTTTGTTCAGTGGGTTTGAAGAACAATTGAAGTGTGTATTCATTCAACAGATTTTTTTTAAGCTTTCAGAAATGACAAACATTAGAGTTGACTGAAAGGAGAAATTACAGAATTGAAATTTATGGTGTATATATATATATATTTGCAATTATTATTTAATAAGATGTATTCAGAAGTAGTAAAGATGTAATATGCACTGAAAATGGTAGACATGGAGAAAATTGCATCAAGAAAATGAATTAAATTGGATTTCAAGCCATCCATTACACAGTGGAAATGAGCTTAGAAGATGAAGATATGGCTTGACATGCAAAATAATTATTTTAAATGGGTATATGCATTAAAAGATTGTGTCAACATGTAGATATAACTCCAGTGACCTTGCCTGGTAGGGCATGGGGAATTTTGCCATCAGTCTGCTGCAGACTAATTGGCACTGCCCTCCTGTTTTCCAAAAATAGAATTGTCAACTTTTTTCTTTATTTTCAGAACCCTTTTTGTCTTGGACTGTTGCAGAGCTTTTTAATAAGAATCCTTAAACTGCATTTGTGAAATGAGTCAGATATTTTAACTGGGTGTGTTGAAGCAAATAAAAAGGGACTTATCAGAGTGATGTGTCAGTGTCAGAGAGAGCTGGCTGAAGAGTTCACAAACAAAACATACTCAAGTTTGGTTAAAGCCTTGGAGGGAATATTGCATGTACTTGAAACTTGAGAAGCATAACAGTAATTATCTGAAGAGACTCGTGCCTCCCATTCTATTCTCATATTTCAACACTGTCAACAGTTTGGTTTAGTTTTGACAAACTGCACAAGCTCTGCTAAAGTTAAAAAGTAATTGATTGAGGGAAAATAGTTGGTTGCTTTTCCCTAAGTGTGTTTCTCATGTGGGCAGCAAGGGTACAGTTAGTTTCATGAGCGGAGGGTGAGCCATGTAGGGATTTCAGCCCCTGTGACAGCAGGCAGGGCTTGACTTTTCCATTTCCTCCCTTCTCTCCAAGAACAACTGTCAGTCTGTGCCATGTCAGCACGTTCAGCAGAAACCTCTGCCTACTGAGAGAATAGAAAGAACAGGCCCCTTTGTGGCTGGACCAGGAATGGTCCCTCTTCTACCCACCTCAGGCAAATTAATCTCTAAATTAGTTTTCCAAACCCATCTGTCTCAATTTCTAAATATTTCTATGCCATTTCCCTTTAGAAGATTGTTCCTAAAACCCAGCCTCATTGCACTGAAGGTTGGATATGTTCTTCTAACTTCATGTTTTGTTTGCTCTCATGTCAACATTACCCTTTAGCTAAAATATTATTTTCCCTTTTCTGGTTTTTACTTCAGCTCCATATCTGTTGACAGAATCCTTACCCTCATCTCAGCTCTTTGGCAAACTCAGTCTTTCAGGAACCTCTCTGCAGTTGTATGGTCACTTAAGAATGAATTGACCCAGCAGAATTATTGGAAATAGTTGCTCTACCTGCTATTTTGCATCCTGTTCTTTAAGAATTATGCTGTGTTGAATTATTTATCTCAGAAGACCGAATAAGCTCCTTAGCAATTTTCCTAACTTGGTTCCCCTTAGCCATTCTGCCTTTTGCTCCGTGTTCAACTTCATCTCCTCTGACTGAAATGAGGTGCAAAGTATTTACTTTGTTTTTGGGCTGTACCCAGATTATCTTTAATCTCTGTCCTGTCCTTCCTGCATAGTAGCTCCATTGCCCCCCTAGTTTACTTTAATATCCTTTGTCAGGTCTGATTTTCACTGTGAGTCTGCATTTGTTAATTTCTAACACTCAGTTTAATTTGCTGCTCAGTACTTTCTTGTTGGTTCCTCATACCCAACATCTGTTTTCATTGCCACTGTTCATCCTACTGGGCAAGCCTATTTACACATTTAAGAGAGCAATTAGGGACTCAGACGATGAAAACACATTTCCTGAATGTGATGCTGCACTGTGCTTCACAGCTTCCAGGTCAGGTTGCTCTAGCAGCTTGTTTTTGTTGTCCTAAAGGAAACTCTCATTAGACAGATGCAACATTCCCTTTGCTTACTAAGCATTTCTTACTTTGTACCATTTTCTGTTTATATGTGACTTTCAAGCTGTATTCTGTGTGAAATACCCATTCGTGTTCTATAAAGATTTATGTGGCTCTGTGTAGCTTCTATATTCACTTCTAAATGGTGATGAAATGAAACTTTTCTATTTACGCCATGGATGACATTTATGGACTGAGCAAAAATGAATGAGAATTACTCTGGTAATTCAGAAGAAAAACACAACAGTAGTATTGGTTTCCCTCATGGTAGACATCATTTTTGATATGGTGCTGTAAAATGAACACTAACCAGAATTTTAGCAATAAACAAACTTTTATAACAAGGACAGTAAATTAAGTTTAGATATATCTGCTAACGCAGAAGTTTTCAAATCTATCTTGTACCCATGTTTTGCTAATTTCATTCCTCGTATTCTATACCTGCTCCCACACATCTAATAACTCCTTATTTAATGTTGCCTGTTGTTGTCTCCCGTCGTATTTCTCTTTCATTTCCTTGAATTGCCTCTTTTTTTTTTTTTCTTTTTTCTCCTGCTGCAGTTTGTTTTCAACTCCTACTTTCAAAGTAATTTCTTGCTTCGACTGACCGCCTTCATAAAACTAAGCAGTTTTGCCTCGAATATTTTGTAACAGGCAACTTGGAGCTCTGGAAGGTCTCTCGCCAGCTCGATGCGAGGGGAAGGGAAGCCGTCCTTTGCAGCATCTGTTGCCTAGCAATGCTTCTCAGGTGCCTTTAGCTGTGCTGCATTGGGATCAAAGCTGGGAAGGCAGCGTAAAGGAAAGTGAAAATGGGCTTGAAAAACACCGCAATCAAAGCGCAGCGCCCATTCGAGATTTTTACATGACAGTGGCAATGCATGCCATTATGGGCACAAAGCTCAGCTCCGTTTGCCGAGGGCATGGCGCTCCTTGGAAGAGAGAAAGCAGCGTGGCCACCCAGCAGCTCTCCGCTGCACCGTGGGGCTCGACTCTGCCTCTTGCGGAGCCAAACCGATACGGCTCAGCCTGGATTTCTGGGTTTTTTCCCATCACCTGGGACACTGTCACTCACCATCAGGTGGCATTCGTGCCAGAGCCCCGGGAGGCAGCGTGTTTCCTACAGGCTGCGCTGGTACAGGTGGGATGGAGCACCCTGAGAAGCTCCACTGCTTTTCATGCTCAAAGACCCAGGCGTGGCTTTGCACCAGACCATCCCTGGGACACATCTGAACTATTTCATGACACACCACCTCATCCACTCCAGCCCCCCACTAAAGGTGGGAACGTTCCCTGTACCTAGACACTGACCATGTTGTTTGAAGGCTAAAAAAAGGCATAAAATCAGTCTTGTGTAAGAAGGATTTGCTAATATGGATGATGGCCAGGTTCCTGACACATTTTATTTGTGACATGATACTAATACCAGCACTGTACAAAATTAGGTGGAGTAGCTAGAACTCTTCATGATGTTACAGGGAAAATGAAATTAATCATTCTTGCAAAACCATTCCTCTCTCAGTGACATGATCAGAACGTGAATGTCTAGATTAAGACGGTATGGCCCAGGCCTAACATAGCATTTTCCAAAACTGTCTAGTTTGGGTATTTGGGTTATTTTAGTGTGACTGAGAATTAATTTAGGCATTCATACAAGTGTTTCATCTATGAAGTAATCCCTGAATAGAAACATAAGCATGTACTCTCTTGTTAAAAAGTTGCATTCTCTGTGTGGTACATAGAAGTCCAGGGATAAAGATAAGTAAATCATCCTAAAGACAAAACTTTTCAGAAATCCAGAAAGGTTAGGGTACAGTAGCCAAAAAAAAATCTCTTGGTAATCTCTTGCCTTTAAGGTTCACAAAATAAAGGGTTTCATCGTTGTGTCTTCCAAAAGTGTGAGAGGGAAATGTGGTAGAAAGATGATTTTAAAACTTTCAGCACTGCTAGAGAATTAGGCAGATAAGTATCTTCCCTAACTTATCAGCTGCCAAACAAGACTCTTCAGTGTGGTCTTGGAACTTCATGATGACATTTCATATACCATGCTTTTGGCATGGGAACAAAATCCATACCCTGCTGCTGATACCCTTTCCTGATACTTCCTCAATTAGAAGATCTTAGTTATTTGTGACAATTTTATGTATTATATTTCACAAAAAGGAAACGAGACTTTCAGTGAAAGGAGTAATTAGTAGCATACTCACCCAACCCCATGGTTGGTTCCCTTATTTTCAGACTTCAGCCATTCCATAGTGCCTGTGGGTTTCAATTTAAACTGATCATTTTTTAATAAGATAATCTTTTAATAATAATAATAAGATAGTCTGATGTTTTGTTGACTGGAGAAACTTTAATTGAAAGGCTTGATTTGCAACAGCCTGTTCCTTAACTTTCTGAGCTTGAAAGAGTAGTTTTTCTGTGTGTTTTGTGTCTGGTTTGAAATTTTCTCAGAAAAATGTTTCTATAGTTCTTCACAAGAAAGCAAGGGAATGAACCTTCAGAAGTAACAGATGTAGGACTTTTAGTCTGAAGCTATTTTCCGTTGCAAGGCTGGAGGAGGAAAAGTAGATGGAAATGAGATGGTAACTGTGAAACTTTGGTTGGACTGATAGTCCCACTGAACCTTATTCTTGTTTTGGTCTTTCTTGAGTTTCCACAAAATATGCCTTATAAATCAGTAAATGAAGGAAGGCTTTTCCTCCTCTTTAAACTCTGGAAGGGAAAACATTCATCTCCCTGCTTTTGAAAGCTTGCCTGCAATACAAGTTATGAGAAATTATGGTTTTATTTGAGAATTTTTGCACAGCAACTAATAGCCAAGATTTGTCATTCCTCACTACCCTTTTAAATCTGTGCTGCAGTGTGTCTTTAACACCATAGCACCCTGAAAAAAAGTTACTCTCATGATTGGTTAGTCTCTCATATTGAAGGGCTGGTGGAAATTTATTGTGGGCATTTTTCCCCCTCAGAGGGTGGTTAGAAATCATACGGGAATCACTGGGAATGCTGGGACTGGAGACCAACATAGACTCAAAAGTCTTCTGCATCATTCACGTGTCCTGTGCAAACCATGCCCATTCTCCAGCTGCTGCCAACAGCAGGGAAGGAAGGTGGTGCCCTGAGATCCCCGTGGGGGTTCTGCTGTCTGGGTGTGACAGGGCACAGACCATGGGTGGCCACTGCAGTCAGTGGCTTTGTCAGTCTGGAAAAAGGAGGATAAAGTCCAAGGGGCAGTTTTTATGAGCTCTGCCTGCACCAAATGGACTTCCAAGAGCTCTGTTTCTGGGCTCAGGAGAAGAGTTCTCATTTTTAGGAATGGATGTGGTATAGGATGAGGGTATAAGTGTGAATACCTCTGGCCACGTTTTAGTCCCTTCTTGCAACCCCCTTTCCCTGTGGCTGGAGCCCTGCTCCCTGGCACTGGGTGGCTGGGCAGGACCTGGCATCCTGCTGTTCTCCTGGGAGATATATTCTATCCTCCACTCATTGCCTGGTTTGTGGTGTCTTTTGCTGTCTGGGCAAAATAAAATTTCAGTTGTGCCCTCAGTGGCTGCAGAGGAATGAGATTTTGGAAGAGTTGAAGAACAAAGGTGGTGCTTGCTGCAGAGCCAGAGGTAACAGAGCAAGGCTTGTTCACTGGGTTTTGCAAGAGGGCTGTGGCAGCAAGAGACAACATTTGAAAGGTGTGCTCAGAGACACTTTACACAGCTGGTGATTCTGCCTCCAGTGCCCCTCTAGGCAGTTGTGAAACCTAGTTGGTCATAAATGCCTCGTCTTCCTTATTTTCATCTACAAGCTCCACTGAATCTGTATTACCCTACCTGAATGCTTGTCCAGTGTTTCTGCAGAAGGGCAGGGCATTACTTTTACAGCCCAGGTGATTTTATGGAAGGGATTGAATTCAGGCCAACAACAACTCATCCAAAAGCAGTGCAAGCTTTAGGGAACTGAAACATAAACCGTATCAGAAATGTCACAATTCAGTGTAACCATGTGGATGCGATAAACTTTAAAATTATCAAATTAATTTTAACTTTTGCTCTTCCTCTGAGAAGAAAGTGTGATGTTATATTTCCTTCCTAGAAGCTTTGCTTTTCCTCTCAGTGCTGAAGAGAAGTGAGAGGCTGTTTCATCCTGGAAGGAAGAGCTCTCAGCATTCACTGCTGAGAGTGCACAGCCTGTGCATGGCTCTCTGAGAGGGGCAGGGCTTCATTAAGGAAGGGTAGAGGGTGACCATATGGTACCAAAGTATTTTCCAGTTCTCTTTCTGCACCATCTCTAAAAGCAATTTTTCCATATCCCTGCCTCTTGAAATCATATTTCTTTTTTTTTTTTTTCTTTTTCCAATTTTATTTAACCATCTCCTCTTTCTACAAAGCTTTCCCTCACTTTTTTCTCCTTCTTTTCTGGTCCCTGCCCAGACTTCAGGTTCTTATGTATTCTGCCACTCCCTTTCCTGGCCCAGAAATCTGTCACATGTGCAGGAATGTTGCTGGGACAGATCTGAAGCAGTGGTAGAGTAGGGGAAGGAGTTAAAACTGAAGACTGGGAAGCTTTGAAACAGAACACAATAGTTATTGTGCTAATTTTCATCTCCATAGCAACACTAATGCAATGTTTTTCCCTCACTCCTGGAATTCCCCTCCTATAGTCTCCTCCTGGGCTCAGCCTGGAGACCAGCACTGGCACAGGGACTGGGAGGGTGCCTCTATGGTTTTGAATTGTTGGAAAATGGATGAGAGTTGAAGAAATAGGTAATAACCTCCTGGTGCAAGTCTGTGGGCTGCCCCTGAAATGTGGGACAGGTCTGATCAGGAGGTTGGTCACCAAGGAACAGAAAGGGTCTCGTTGAGATGGCCATGGCAACTGGTGCAGTAGACAGCAATTATTCTGTGGGGAGTTTCTCACAGAGGTTCTGTGAGGATGAGAGGTCAATGTTGCTTTTATAGGTGGCCCTGAGACACTCTTGCCTTTGAACGCATTGTCCTCAAAATTTGGGTTTAGGTCATCCGAAGGTCTGAGCAAATTGCATAGCAAAAAATAGACATTTTGCATTATTGTTTCTGAATTCAAATCATTAATAGCGCAGGACTGTGATTAATGCCAACTGAGGATATTAAAATCTGTAGGCATCTTTACATGTCTTACTTTGGGTAATGTATCTTGTAGAACTTAAAGGTAGCTGAAGGCTCAGAGCACCATTTAAACTCTAAAGCAAACTACAATCTCAATTGCATTTTCTCCTATGCCTGATATCTTGGTAACCATGATTGCATCATAAGGAGCTTTGTTTTTTTTTTTTTTTTTTTTTAACCCTCGTGGTACCATCATACTGAGCAAGAAAAACCTGGGAGGGGGGAGACTTTGATACAAATTGATACTTGAATGCAAGTGTCCCAAGGGGTATATTTTCACTGCTGAACACTGCTGTGCCATTTGGAGAATGCCAGAGGGCAAACTTTGAAGAGGCATAAGAAGCACCAAGAGGGAGAAGAAAATGTTAGAAAGTGCTGTTGTGACAGATGGTGAGATGGTAGGCTGTTCTCAGATGGAAACGTTGAAGAGTTTTGCTTCTCCAGTCTGGACAGCTTCTTGAGAACAGGCTGGGGGCAAAAACATCCAGAGAGCCTCAGAACAGCTTTAATCTGTGAACTGTAACTGCTGGTGGAAAAGAGTCAGTGAGCAGCTCTCAGTAGCTGTGGTGCTTGAACATGTGCTGCTAGCAGTGCTGGGTGTCCAGGAAGATCCATCAGGAGTCCTGGCTGGAATTCATTGTGCCTTGGCTGAGAAACATTACTGCTGTCTGCAAAACATGGGAATACAATGCTGATCTTCCTAGTAATCCATCTGTGCCCTCTGGAGCCAAACCAGCACCTCCTGGGAGCCTTTTTTGTCAAAGGACCTTGACTTCTCTTGCAGTGGTGGAGCACCCAGGTGTTCCCTTCTCAGATCCTGGCACTGCTGGGTGTCACCCTCAGCTCTGGCACTGTTCTGGCAGCCAGGACTGAGCACTGAGCTGCTCCTTTTGAGGAGGTCTTTACTAGGATTCCTCAGGTTTGGACTAAGATGAGATCTCTAGGAAGGTGTGTAGTTCTGCAGCTGGAATGCTGTGGTGTTTAAAGTGGGAAGGTCACACAGGCTCCTCATGGAAACTGGGAGCTTGCAGGTAAACTGAGGGCTCAGTGAAGGAAAGCTGCAGGAAAGTTAACTCAAAAAACAGAACTTGCTTTTCTTGTCAGCTGACTCTGAAGCTAAAGTGATGTCATTTTCAAGCAAGTGTTCCATTTCACCAGAAGTTTATACTTACTACTCTTATATACCCTTCTTAGCCTGCAGACATGAGGCATTTCTATTAAAAAAACAATTTAAAAAGGAATAAACCTAGGCATCTTTTACTTCCTCCACTACCTTCTGTCCATCCCTTCTCCCATCTTTAAATCCCATAACCTTGATACCCAAATTAGAGACCCTCCTCTCCCCCCATATTCAGAGCCCGGAGCGTACATGTAGTTTGCAGAGCACTGAGTGGGCTTAATGTACCATCAGGCTGGAACGTGTTAGGAGCTAATTCTGGGATGCATGAGTACAGGAATTGTCATGGGAACACAGCCTATAATCAAGAAGGATAAAAATTCCAGTAGGAAACCAGGCTATGGGAGACTTCCATCATGTTGCTCAAAACAACCTTAAAGAGAGAATGATTTTGCAATTATTTCAAAGGAGATGCCATGCCATGGAAACCCCTGACAAAGCAAATTGCCAGTAATTAGTAAAAGAAGGAACTTTAAAAGAGTAATTTATTCTGGTTATCCAAAAACATCAACCTGTCCTTCCTCTAGACCCACGAATGAGAAAAAAATATAATTGGGGAATCAGTTTCCCTGTGACTGAAACTCAGCTAGTAAACATTGTGTAAAAATATACTTTCTCACTTTTTTTTTTTTAAACTGACAGAAAGGAAGGTCTGAATTAGCCTACCACATAGTCAGATGCTTCCTTTTAATCCAGTTTCCTTGGGAAATAAGAGTTACAAGATTGTGCCATTGTCAGTCCCCATGAGCTCCTGAACTCATTGCCCAGTTTCAACTATACTTTCAGAAAGATCAAAAATCCCTTTGCCTTTGATAAAAACAAGTAGGTACAAGGCAAGCCCCTGTTAATAGAAAGGCCACAGCATGTGTTCAACATATTATTAGACCTTAGAGAGTCTGTGTGAGGGAACAGAAGGACTGAAAACTTTTGTAAGAACAAAAACTACAGCAAGCAAGCTTCAAAAGTGTCACTGCTCAGGTAACTTTTTGGGAGTTGCTGTACTAAGCTCTATGACATAAGTACTTGTAATTGTTTTCTAATTCCAACCTGTGCAGGGCCTCCTGATAATTAAAGTGTCAGCGTTTCAGTGATGAAAAGCCACATTGAAAATCAACGTTCAGTTGACACTGCTGCTTGCAGGGAAGATGGAAAGGTCTTGTGAAGGTCTGCAGAGCCAGCTGTGAAAGCCTTCTGTCAGCTTGGTGGGAGGGGAGAGCTGCGAGACCAAACCACCTCTTGCGAATCCTCATCCTTTAAACTCAGGGCTGGCTATGGATAAAATCAGAGGCATATCTCTTATGAGGAGGCCCCCAGAACTGCATGTCCTGCTTAAAACTTATTTGCAGGTATTCTGCCTGTTCCCATACCAAGAGAGCAGACTGAATAACCCTGACTTGAAGCTGCAGGGAAGCTCCTCACCGGAAGATGTGTCGGTGTGAGCAATGGCCCATCCTCGCAGAGACCAAGTACCTTTTACTGTTCAGTGTGGTTTTTATTCCCGGTTCTTTGCTAGTCAGGGGAATGCTTCTCACCTTGCTTTATGAGTCAGGACAGTGAGACACAGGGAGGCTAAATGGTGACACCGAGGTCACACATTTTGGCAGAGGAGGAAGTTAAACCTGAACACTCTGAGCTGTGGGCCGGCAGTGACTCTGAGAGCCGTGGGAAGGGGCAGCCTCGGGCTCTCCACAGGGTACAAAGCTCTTCTATATGAAGCCCTTCTTCCCTTCTCAAACCACCTCTCTGATTCCTGCTTGCACTTTTCTGACTCTGCTTTGGCCTATCAGGTATCCCAGAACTGACCATTATGCCATCACTTTTGAAGTGAGTATAACCCAGTTCGAGACGTGGTATTACAAACCTATTTACAGAAATGGCTCGCTGCCTTCCCTTACCAGCTTTCATAAACTATGTCCAAAATACTCCAAAGTACTTGCTAATAGCCTAGATTGATTCTGACTGTATAAAAGACAAGTAATTTCAAATTATGAAAATTAACTGCTTACATAATTTGATTTATTCTGTTACAGTCTCTGTGAGGATTTAATCATGGTGCCTTATCCCCAGCTCTGCTGCTGCTGAACTGACAATATATCACAAGTGTGATTCAGAAAGGTCTAGCAAGAATGCTGGGGTGGTATGAGGGAAAAATAGGTAGATGATATAACAGAATTCAAGTTTCAGTCTCTGGCTTGTAATTATTCCATCTTTTTCTAACCGTCTGTGTTTATCCTATCGCATTTTGGTTTAGCAGCCTCTTTAGGATCATGTTTAATACATATATTAATATGTATATTTGCAATCTAATTACAACTTTTACCAGAATGCGTAGTCCAGACTTGCTGAACTTCTGCAATCTATGAGTGATTCCTCTGCCTCAGAAATGACCTTTCTGTATCCCCACTCCAGACAAGCAGGCACTATCCCAGAGTCCAGCCCGGCTCCTTCTTTCCTCGTGAAGGAAGATGCACCTTGCAGATGCTGGCATGGAGCACGTTCTCCAGGGCAAGGTGGGCTCCATGCCCATCATTTAGGGGAACCTGGCAGGGGAGGGAACTCCAGAACCAGCCTGTGGGAGGCTGGAGGTAGCAGCAGCTTTTGTACCTCCCCTAGCTTGGTTTCCTCAGCACAGTGCCAGGAGAAAAGGCCTCAGCGTGATCCAAATTTGTTCTCTGTCAAGGAGGAAAAAAGGATGGTGGTGGTGTGTGCCTGTGTCTGAGGGGCAGCAAGTTAACAGTAGAAAAAACTGTTTAAATAAGGATTTACTTTTGTAATCAGACACAGAGCCCCATGGCACAGTCTGTGGTAGAGCCTCCTCCCCATCACTGAGAATCTGAACCTGAAAAACAGAGACTGCACTAGGAAAATTTATATCTTCCCAATTTATTTGTTAAGGTATTACCTTTGCTCTGACAGGGACTCTTCTACCTCCCAGTGGCTTCTGCAATCACTCAGATAAAATGGGGTAAAAACCAGACATTTGCACACAAAAAAACATTGAGACTGAGCAAGGGGCACTTAGAAGTAACTTGGAACCTAAATTTGCAAACCAACCTAATGTATATGAGTAGCTAGCTGGATAACCTTCCAGAAGGCAGAAACATCTTTTGAATCAGCTCTTTAGTCCCTTAAAGGCACTATCATCACTTTGATCTAAATTGAATTGACTCCAAGCCAGTTTATTGCAGTGTCTGAGCTGCTCCCCTGTAGATCCTGGAGACGAAGCTCTTGCCTAAGAACTTGGAGTGACACAGTTCACCCTCAAAGGCACCAAAAGAGAGGTGAGAAGAGATTCTTGTAGTTCCCTCCATTACAGAGACAGAAGAAAAACTGATTTTCACTTTTAGGATAGGTTTTAGAGGTAGATGATGATGCAAAGAAAGGTATTGTTCTCCCTTCTTTTCCCCTCTCTACTCTCAACCACAACCACCTTCTCTCCCCTGGCTGGGGGGTAACTGGGTCTGAGGAGAGCAGTTCTGCCCACAAGGCCCTCTCCACCCCTCCAGGATATTTCCTTGTTGCAATTCAGCTGTTTTTGAGCTGGCAGCGATTGCAGGCAGGAAGAGAAGAGTCTGAAGAAAAGAGACAGGGTTACAAAGTCTTCTTTACTGAAAGCAGAAGCACTGCTTCTTGATCATTGACTCCTACAGCTCTTTAAAGGGCAGAACATCCAGCAATTGCACTTGACAGGTGTTGGGCCAGAAGATTTGTAACAGGAAGCATGAGGGGTATGATCTGGTCTCATTACCACACAAAGAAGCTTTCTGTTTCAGTCTGGACAAACAAGTCTTTTATTTCCTGTCTTCTTTTATTACTTCACCAATTTATGAAGTTCTTTATTTTTATTTTCTTAATATCCCTGCAATGCCTTAACTTTTTAGGTCAGTGACTCATACCTACAGCTGTGTAAGAGCAAACCTCTTCATATAAATGCCTTAATTTTCAGGCTGGCCATGCAATTTTATCATTTTTCAAATGATCTATGCTTCTCTAGCTTAAATGGATGAGTTTCCAGAAAGGGTATGTGTTTGGGCTCCACAGACAGAGCTTTATGTCAGGTTCCTGCCAAAGAATTCTGCACAATATTGTCTCAATAAAAAAATTAGAAAGTAAAAATCATTTAGTCACAGGTGTACTGTACATTAAGATGCAAAAAAGGCATCACTAAATTATGTCATTGCATAAGTAGTTCTCTCAGTAACAGTTAAGGGAACAACCTAGTTGGTCACAAATAAAAAAAAAGTGCAGCTTTTATGAAAAGAACTGGCAGTAAAAAGTCAGAATTACATTTCTATGTGAACTAAGTTTTTATGAATTCAAGCAGATCCTGAAGTTTCCAGTGCTCCTTCCTGTGTAAATGGTGCTTCATCCAATATGTATTTTCAGCACATCTCTCTGTCTGCCTAACTTTAACTTAGGTTCTATGCAGTTGCATTGAATTTCAATCTAGATTTCTGTGCTACTTCCACCAAGGTAACTTACAGATTTATGAGAGAAGTGAAGATTTATGTTTTGTTCCCTTCCTTCTTGGTTATGTACCTCTTTGATACATGGAAGTCAGATTTCAGCAGATTGATGCCTTCAGGTCAGAAAAATGGTTGCTTCATCATCTTTCTGCATTTAAGTCCATTTTAATTCTATATTTTTCCAGATAAATTCTGGCCAAACCTTTCCAATATTTCATAATGAGCTTTTTCTTGTGACTTTTTGGATGGAGCAGATATGAGCAGTCTCTGAAATAGCCCTTGACTGTTATGAGCTGACTGGGTGGGTTGCAATGGTCCTGGTAACTGAGGAGGGTCACCAGTTCATCCTCAACACACCCCTGAGAAGTCAGTCAGTGTCACTGCTGTGTTATTTGGGGAGAGGAGAGGCAAATCCCCTGTCCATGGATGGTATCCTAGATCAGAGAGTTTGCCTCTCTCTCTGAATCAATTACATGAAAGGAGTTGTCACATTTCCAACCCCACAGACTGCAGTGGGATGGACATTCAGTAAAACCCAGGTGACACTGCAGTGGTGGAGACCACACAAGTCCTAAGAGGGAGAGAAGCATCTCTGTGGGTCTGCAGTGGAAAACATTTTCCAAAGAGAATCAGGACCCATCCTCCTCTCTGTCCATCCTTGCCTCAGGATATGTCCAAATAAAGCAGACACAGCCCATTCTTACAAGTGGATGCAACACAGACCCTGTGCTTCTGGTGTGTTGCTTTTCCTATTTACCACGAGTTGCATCCCCCAGCCTTCACAAACAGGTCTCGAGAAAGGCGAATTTAACGGGATTTTCTACAAGTGGGTATTGAAACGGAATGAGGAGTTTGCCAAAAATGTGTTCCTCTCTCCACGTGGCCACGAATCAAATCCCTTGGTTTACTTTCTATACTCTTTGATTCCAGCAGAGGTCAGCTGTGCCTGTGCCGGGGATGGATGAAGCGGTTCAGAGTGTGGACGCCTGCACACCTTGCAATATAAAGAGCTGCTTTCTTCCCACTGCCCCTCACAGCACTAACCTAAGCCCATTTCGGGCTCTCCTCTCAAATGGAGATAAAAGGGCTTTGAACCAGGGCATCTCTGTCTTCAGGACTGCCATAAAAGCTGGTCAGAGAGCTGTTCTTGCTGCTGCTCTGTGGCTCCAAGCCTGTTTGAGAGCAGCCTGTAATGAGCAGGAGGAGCAGGAGACTGTGACAGTGGTCCTTGGTGAGGTTAAAGCTGTTGCAAGATGAAAAACCTCCAGAGAGCAAGAAGTTATGTCTGGACTGTGCTTTCCAATTACTGAACTATTAGGGAAACAGAATTACTGCCATCCTGCTGCAACAATGTTCCTGATACTGCTGTATCAGGATTGTTAAAAAAAACCCCCAAATCTCTGTGCTCAATAATGTTTGGTTAAGGTTTGTTCTGGCAAAAAAATCTGAGTGTATCTACAAATAATTTTACCTCTTTAAATGGCATAATTTTGCTGGATATACGGTCCACTAAAGTTATTATTTCCTCTGTCAGTTACAGTGGTTCTTTAGCTCTTCAGAACACAAGACAGTAAACAATTTGAAGCTCTTCAGAACACAAGACAAGAAACATCTTGAAGCTGAATGCAGAATTTGTTCACAAAAACTCTCTAGTTTACCCATATAACCCTGAAAATGTACAAGACACATTTTGTCCTCTCTTCTTTTTTTAGAGATTAAATTATTGCTACATTCAGAATTTTTGTTAATAGTCATTAAGACTGACACACCTTACAGACTTTTGAAGCCAGAAATTAATGACTGCTTTTCTGAAATTAGATGTCATGCTTTCAACAGAAATCTTTCATGTAACCAGTGATGTGTGCCATTGAGACAGCAGCTGCTTCTGAAGGGTAATATCTAAAAAACCCAAAGAATCTCACTGTAAATCTGATGTCTGGTTTTCCTAAATAATACTTTTCACACTTTTCTGGTACCTTTTTTGAATTTGGCTTCTTCATACTAAAAGCCAGATGAAGTTTCAGTGCATCTAAGCACCCTTTTCCTTTTTCTATTAGGGAGATTTAGAAGATTGAAATGCTGAAATGACTAAATGTGGTTTGCTTATTCCTTATGTATAGCTGTACATAACAAGAAAATACTGCCATTATTCTAATAAACTACCAGGAGAGCCAATAAATAATTTCAGCACAGGATCAAGGATAGGGCTAATAAACAGCAGACTTGACTTGTTGCCTGAGAACTGAGAGAAGAAACACAAGCCCACTAGGAAGAGGTGATTAAGGTGCACCTTGGTAGTGAACTTGCATTCTGTGTGCAGTTGTGCTGCCCAGCTCCAGCCTTTAGGAGTGTCAGATGAATGTTAGGCAAAGCAAGGAGAGCTATTTTTTATTTTAGCGCTTGTTCCTCCTGATGGCATTATCTGTTATAGGTCAAGCAGCTACAGATGACAGCTTCATAGGTCATCCTGAAAACAAGATATACACCTGGAGCTGTTGCTGCTGATTAAAGATCACCTGTCTGAGTGCAGATGACACTCCTGGCTTTTGGGCTATTACAGTGGATTTAGGATTCCGGTGTGAATGGCAGATTGTGTCCCAGTACCACACAGACACACAGCCCAGGCTGCTGTTCATGAGGGACTGTGTAACTACCTCACCAAAGAGCAAATCCTGTTCTCCAAAGGTGACAGCATTTGTAAGTCTCCCATTCCTTGTTCTTACAAAGGATCTGGATGGCTCAATGCTTACAGACTGCCACTACAGACAGTCACGAGCGGGCTCCACACTTAATGCCCTCTTTACCTGTCTTTCTTTGGCAGCTGGATCCAAATTTAGGCATTTTTTAGGTCAAATCTGTCTTTGCAGAGAGTTCAAAGCACCACTGACTCCTGTGCCAAAAGCTAACAGATGCATCCTGGGCTGCTCATTTTGCTGTTTCATTTTGTCATCTGTCCAGTAGTAACTGCCTCACCCTGGGCTGAGGAGAGCCTTGTCTGCTTTTCCCAGGGAGAAATCTTGGGGCATCTCTAGGCCATTGACAAAATCTGAAATGCAAACAAAAAACTTAATCCTGAATCACAAATCTCTGAAACAAACAGAAAAGATGTCTCTCTTGCTGAGAGTTCCCTGCCCCCAGCTGAAGTGGGGCTGGTGCCCACAATATTCCTTAACTCCATCCAGAGCAGTGTGAACAAACCACTGTGCCCACACTGTGTGGCCTCTAACACAGGGCCATGTAGCTGAAAGACATCATCACTGCTTTTTAGACATTGTGTGGTTCAAACCAGATGAATTGACATGAGGGCTGAACCAGTGAATTGGTAGTTTGATAGTCTAGCAGCAAAGGGGAGATAAGTTGCATGTCCTTGAACATGGCGTGAAGGTTTGTGAGCTCTTGAGGACAGAAGAGCTGCTGGAAGTGTGCTGGAAAACACTGTGCAGGACAGAAAGATCCCAATCTGGATATGGTCCTGGCTCTTGTGCTTATTTGAAATGGTCTCCTTAACAAATCAGCTCTAAATCCACATCTGGCTTTTGTCTTGGAGGAAACTGATTGGTTTCCTGCATAACTGGCTCCAAGCAAACTCAGGTTGATACAGTTTTGATGATGAGGAGAGAGGGATTTAACAACAAATCAGAGAAGTGACAGTGTAGACACAGGTCCTCATTATGAATAAAAAATGGTTGTTTATTCTAGATGTAAACATCCTAAAATATTAAAAAAAAAAAAAAAGCCCAAACCCCATAATGACACAAGGCTTCTGGTCTAGATGAAAAGAAACACGTTTTGTCTTTTACAAAGCAGCAGGGGCCCTTTTTGCCACTGGCAACTGTCAGTCTTCAGATAATTTCATTATAAGACCTGCAGTACAGTCTTTGAGAAGAGTGAGACTTGACTGGAAGAAAAAAATTAAAAGCCTTCAGTAAAAGGCAGAGTGAGGAGGAGCTTGATTTACAACCCTAATGTAAAAATTCTTCGTGCAGAAGAGAAGGTAATGATGCCATTATGTTGGGCAAGTCCAATACAGAATATTGTTTATGTAGATGTAAGTGTTAGAGAGGACAGAATGGAAGTAATTTCCCTGAGAAAGAAATCAACAGTCTTAAATGCATTTTTTACAGAGACCAAAATGCTATTAGACTTCCAAAGTTTGACTTTCCTGTTTTCTTGAGAGGATAATTTTATTATTTGCTTGTTTTCTCTGGTACATTTGAATTTTCCTTCTAGGTCACTAAACAATATCTGACATTTTTTTGGTCCTGGGTGGCCCCTGGTTCATCCCCTCACTGTTCCCGGGCTGTCTCTGGTCCCGTTATGGGCACCTGTCTCTGCCTCCCTGTGTCCCCTTGATGAAGGATGCCCATGCTGGGGTCACCTCAGCTCCCAGCATATCACCTTTGCAGAGCAGCCCTTCTCTCTCTCTTCCCCACACTCCCAGCTTCAGGATGTGGAGGGTCATGTAGCAGTTTTTCAGAAAGGATCTGCCAGTTACATCATCAGAACATGAATTAGCTCTGTGATATTGCTGGGGTGTCATCTCTGCCCAGCCACTCATTTCCACTGTTAAATTTGCACTCTTGGTTGCTCCTGCCCAAGATCATCCTTGATACTGGTTCTGTTCAGCTGCATTTTTAAAGAAAACCTTTAATTCTAACTCAATCTTTCCATCAATTTGCATTCCTTCTCAACCTTTTATCACCTGCACGCTTACCAACTGTACAGGTTATTCCCTCAGCTCAACTGTTAATGAATAATTAAACACTAATTTTTATTAAACTATTAATTAAAACACTTCAGGATACCCAGGGGAGTCTCCTGAACAATCACAAGTGGTGTAAGGTTTATAACTTGACAATAGTTGTTCTAATGAGCTATTTTTGATTAAAGCTTTCCAGACAATGGTATACACTTCTAGTATTTTCATCCAACAGACATTTATTGCTTTGTGTCTGTGGCACTGTTAAAAGCTTGTGCTGTATTTACTAATTTATTATAAAACAAATTAGAGGAAGATACTGTCATACCTGACTGGGCTGCATCCCTAAGTAATACTGATGAGGCCCAAGTTAGCCTAAATCCTCTAGAGGTTGAGTTACCACTGAACCATGGCTTGAAATGTCTCTCAAGGATCATACTTTGATCACAAACCTTCCTGTTTCAGTTGTCTCTGCTGGTTTCAGAGCACCCCTCTCATCAGTGACTCAGTGAGCCACAGTCATCGCAGTGAGGTGGCAAACTTGCACTCCGTGGGCTCCATCACTGCCTACTGCAGTGGCTCTCCAAGCCAGGCTGATCTTTTATAATCTGGCACAAAGGGATAAGAANGATGGATTTAATGCTATCAAATCAACAGTGCTAGTTAAAAAAAAAAAAAAAGAATAATGTGTTTCTTTCCTCCTAGAGGAAGGATCATTCTTACCCAGTGAAAGATCAAATCATCGCCCAAATGTATGCATCTAGAGACTAACTAATATGGGTATAATACAAATAAATTATCTGCACTTAAAACTGGAAAATGCTTGTTTATATATATTAGTCACCCTACAGTAAGTGTCATTGGCTTCTGGATTCAGGCAGAAACAACGGCCCAAAGGATTACTGCTGCCCACACAGAAAGTCTTCCAGGCAGGTCAGTGTCAGTGCTTCCACGTGAGTGCAATCAGTAGTGATCCAGCAAGTCAAAACCCAGGAAACTCAAACAGCAGAGGAGGAGGAAGGATGGTCTGCCTAAAAGCTAATCACTGTGAGGCAAGAAAAGCAGTGGGACTGGGAGGACAGAGGATGCAAGGTGATGCTGAAGTCACGTTCTGCTGCTGGCCCTAAGAGTGATTCACTGAACACGGTGTCCTCTGTCAGAGGAAGGGAACAATAAGCAGCAACATTTGGCATTCCTGTCCATGAAAAGACCCAAGCCAACTCTCCTGCTCTGCTCACTCAGCTGCTGCAGGAATCAACTACAGACAGCTCTAGGAAGAAAGAAAAAGGATTGAAATTTGACTAAAATGGACTTTTATTTCCACTGCTGTGAAAAAGGGGAAGGGGATTCTGACTCTTGTCTTTTTGCCTGCAATTGTTATTGCAGACATGACTGTGTTACAGGTACAGTAATTTAACACTCTCAAATTCTATTTTGAAGGTCAAAGTGTTCTAACATTGTCATATTTTTGATTGTGACTTATAGCGGCAGAGTTTGGATGTTCTCCTCAAATCAGGAGAAGCTGCCAAACGAAACCACACTTCAATAGCTACAAAGTACCCTTTGGAAGAATTCCATTAAATTATAATCCCCTTACATTACTGCATAAACATTTCTGGGTGAGGTAGCCAGTTCCAATCCTTCTCACCCATGTCAAAAATCTACGTACTGGATCAGACATTTCTGTGATTCTTAGTTTTCATTTCTGCTTTCTCTTTCTCCAACAGGTCACCCTCCCAATGTTCCTTCACAATTAATCACAACTTTTTTGTTCATTCACATGGGTTTTGTACTGGCCTCCATGGAATTGTTCTGTGTGTTTGTGTACACATGCAAGCACAGACACCTACTTATTTATGCAGGTAGGTAGCTAAATCACCTTGGCCCCTCTTTGCACCTTGTAGATGGTTCAACAGCAGGATTGTCACTCTGCAGTCCAATATTCCCTGTGGCAGAGAATGATTTTATAACAGTTCAGCACTTAGGGCATAACTGCTGTGTTTGTGCATGAGCCATCTGACTGGCTCATTCTTTTTGGATGTTTTCACCATCAAACCATTCTGTTTTCCACAATCAACACAAATGCAGTTCAGTCAAAGCCTGGAAAGGTAATGCTGCCATTTAACATAGTGGAGTAATGGTTTCTTACAAAATACAATGAATTAGGCACAAGATTCTAGGAACAAATAAGGAAAAAAATAACTTAGGCAGCCATTTTCCCACTTTGATAATCCCTGTCTTGGGGGTGCTTGCCAGTCAAAACTTTCAAAGCTCATCTTGCATTTTGACAAGAAGAAACAATACTTAAACATAGTCAACAAGGCTACTTTTGCTTGCATTTGATAGAGTTTTTCCAATCATCCCATTTTTCGGAGGAGCCGGTGAAGTGGGAGTCCTTAGGTTGGACTTTTTGTGGTGCTGAGCAGCTGATGCTTCATGGCAGAGCAAGCCTATTTAAAATTAGCCACCCTGCCTTTAATTTTGGGCTTTTGACCTCTCCTCTACAGCAAACCTGCAAATGCACACACAGGAATACACAGCTGTAGGAGCCAAACCCAGTTTCATAACTCTTCAGTTTCCCAGTGAGCTTCCCAAATTACCACGTGGCACACTCCTACTGCAGGCAAGGCAAACTCAAAAGTGTTTAGTCAATTCTTAGGGTGTCTAGGTCTGCATATTTCACTGCACTCCCATGTGCTTTTCTTCCTCCAGGAGCTGCAGAACTGAGGACCTAAAGAGAATGTGGAGGAAATGACCTCCAATTCCATTCTCTAACTCCATCATTAATTGTAAGATGAACCATCAAGCAAATAACTCTTGAAAGTCAACCTATATAATACACATTCCAAACATTTTCTGAAATGTGCCCTGGTTTTAATTAAAATGTGAATTGTATAGGCAGAAGCACTTGTTTCTCTGCCAGGGGCAAATCTCCAACCATGGGCATCATATGCCCATGGAAAAAATACTTTGTTTTTTTTCATGCATTGAAACTTTTCCAACTTTATTACATTTGGAAACATAATGTGATAGCAGAGGGCAGCATTATGTCTGACATACATAATCAGTTTACAAAAAAATACAACCAGGGAACACTTTTTTTTTTTTCCACGCAACAGTTGCAGGGTAATGGATCACTTTGATCCTTTTTGCTAAATGGTATGACAAAGAAAATGAGCATTTGTATAAAAATGCAGTAACAGTTGAAGCTTGAATTAGGGAGTCTGTAACCTTTGCTTGTGCTCATAAATTACCCTCCAGAGGAGAATGAAAAAAAAAAAAAAAAGAAAAAGGCATCCAAAGCCAAGAGATACAACCCATCAAACACTGAAATGCTTTATATATATGTGTAATCACTTCAGATCCTATAGTACAAATTGCCTCCAGCAGTTTCTAAAGTTATATCACAGGTTAAATGGACACCCACAGACAGAGATTAGTCATTTAAAAGACAAAGGTATAAAAACTGATTTCAACTGCTAAAGCTGTCTTAAAGTCAGTTTTTCTTGCATTTTTAAGCTATGCCTTCCCCCCCCCCCACCCCCACCCCCCCCCTTCCCTCCGTCGGTGC